>VMDO01008333.1:0-84706 GCA_007922755.1 Pedetes capensis | reverse complement strand
TTGTTGTTGTTGTTGTTAGGTGCCATTGAGTCGGTATCCAACTCATAGCGACCCTCTGTACAACAGGGGAAACACTATTGTCAGTGCTTCTCTGCTGTTCATAGGGTTTTCAATGGCAGATTGATTTTTGGGAGGGGGTTGCCAGGTCCTTCTCCCAAGCCTACAGCTTCTGGTGTTCCCAGGCGGTCTCCCATCCAGGTACTAACCAGGCCTGACCCTGCTGAGCTTCCGAGATCTGACGGGATCGGATGCCACAGGGCTATGCTGCAGGCGCTTTTTCTATTTACTATGCTTTAAATATTTTACTACTTCTTATTGCTCTGCTTATGTTTACCTCATTTTTTATATATATCTCTTTCTTTATTGTGTAATCATTTTCATTGCTTTAGCTCCTTTCCCTCTCTCTTCCTAATGTTCGTTTCCTTTCTAGATCTTCTTTTTCCTTTCTTTTACTTCACCTTTTAGGAATCCTTCTGTCGCCCCTTTCTCTGCTCCCCGTTCTTACTGTAGGCAAATACTATTTATACTTTCACCCTAAATATTTTGTTTGTTTGTTTGCAACACTTAGGGGTTGAACCTAGGCCTCGTACATAGCTTGCAAGCACTCTACCACTGAGCTGCACACCCAGACCATTTTTTATTTTTTATTTTGAGCCAGGCTCTCACTAAGTTATGCAGGCTGCTTCTGGTCTTGCACTCACAATCCTCCTGCCTTAGCCTCCTCAGTTGCTAGGAATACAAGCGTAAGCCACCACACCTGGCTTTATTTTGTAACTTCATAGCTTACACTGTATTATTATTGCTATCTTTTGGTCTGTGGGCATTGGTGATGCAGCAGCTGACTTTAAGTGATTTTAAATATGTTTCTATATCTGGTTTGGTCAAGTACTGTACCTACTATAGTGGTCTGTCTTCCTCTCTGGGAGTGGCACTGGAGATTGTGATCTTAAGAGAAAGTTGTTCACTAAGAAGACTCCCCCACATAAAACAGGAAGCAATATCCACCTCTACAGATGCACAATCATAAATCAGAAACTCAAGAGACATGAAAAAGCAAGGCAATGCACCTCCTCCATAAGACCATGATTCTTTAACCACTGAATCCAAAGATATAGTTGCAATGCCAGAGAAAGAAATTAAAAGTCTACTTGTAAAAAAAGATCAATGACTTCAAAGAGGACAGAAAAAAGCAAATGAATGAAGTAAGGAAATCAAGACAGAGCCTAGGTCAGAAGTCACCAATGTAGCAGACAAAGTCAACAAAATAGATGAGAAATTCAGCAAGGAAACAGATTTTTGGGAAAAAAACCAAAACAAAACAGAAATGTTGGAAATGAAGAATTCAATAAATCCAATAAAAACACAGTGGAAAGCATCATCAGTACACTAAATGAAGCAGATGATAGAATATCAGAGATGGAAGACATGGTTGAGGAAATTACATTCAGATATCAACAAAGAAAAGAATTAAAAGTACATGATCACAATTTTCAAGAACTTTGGGACATGATCAAGAGACCAAACATAAGAATCCATGGAGTAGAAGAAGGAGCTGAGATAAAAACTAAAGGCAGAGAAAACTTATTCTGCGAAATTATAGCAGAAAATTTCCCAAATCTGAGGAAAGAATCCAATAAAAAAATAGGCAAAAGAACTGAACAAAGACTTCTCAAAAGAAGAAATACAAATGGCCAACAATCATATGAAAAAAGGTTCAACATCCTTAGCCATCAGGGGAATGTAAATCAAAACCACAATGAGATATTATATCACCCCAGTCAGAATTGTTAGCATCAACAAAACAAATTCTCGCGAGGATGAGGGGAGAAAGGAACCCTACTACACTGCTGGTGGGAATGCAGGTTGGTGCAGCAACTATGGAAATCAGCATGGAGGGCCCACAAAAAACTAAAAATAGAAGTACCATATGATCCAGCTATATGTCTAAAGGAATGTCAGTCTATATCCCACAGAGATACCTGCTCATTCATACTTATTGCAGCATTATTCACAATAGGGAAGACATGGAATCAACCTAGGTGTTCATCAGCAGATGAGTGGATAAGGAAATTATGGTATATATACACCATGGAGTTTTGTTCAGCCATAAATGAGGACTAAATCATGGCATTTACTGGAAAATGGATGGAACTAGATAGAGATCATCATGTTCAGTGAAATAAGCCAGACCCAGAAAGATAACTATCGCATATTTTCTCTCAGATGTGGATGTTAGATTTCAACATATATTGAATATTAAAACACATAGGTCATGAAAGTAGAAGGGACCTAGGTAGGGTCAGCTAACAGACTAAAGAACAGGGTGAGGGGGCAAGAAGGAAGGGTAATGGGAGAAAGGAAAGGAAGTATCACATATTTTGCCCTTAAGGCAAAATTGGATGTGCATATATAGATAGATATACAGACAAACAAAACGTTCAAGCAGAAGGGGAACCACTGGTGGAGAAGGAGGGGATGGAGTATGGAGTCATGAGATGGTAATCAAGGAGGTGAAATTGAGCAATGTACAATGAAATGCACGTATGGAAATGTCATAATGAGACCCATAAAGTTACATTCTAAAAAATTACTAACAAAATAAGATTACTGGAAAAATAATAGACCATGAATTGGGCGTATAGATCAGTGGTATAGTGCCTTCCTAGCATACACAAGACTATGAGTACAATCTCCAGGTCTGCAAAAAAGGAGGGTAAAACAAAAAATCCAAAAAACAAAAAATAAAACTATGCTAGAATCTGCATTTCAACAGGCCACAGGAAACTAGCCAGGGGATGTATGAGGCCCTTAGAGGCAGAGAAGCCAAAGGTCAACCTAAGGGGCTACCAATAAGGAAGGAGGCAGTAGATGACTGGAAAAAGGAAAAATGAACACGGGGTACACATGCCTGGGAGGGCCAGCTAAAGCTGGAATGGAAACAATCAGATGCAGGAGTCAGGAAGCCTGGTCAGGAAAAGGGATGCAGAGGTCAGGCAAACAGACAGCATGACAGACAGCATGACAGCCTCCATCTTCTTGGAAGTCTGCGCCAAAGACCCAGGCCTCAGCTGTGGCTCTGGGCTAGAGGTCAAAGGGCTCCTTATCGCAATGGTAGAAGCTGAGAATGTAACAAGAGGAAACTCTTCTTTTAAGCCACCAAATATCATGGACATTGATTGTACTTTTATTCAGGTTTTTTGGACTATTAATGCTTTTAGAAGCTAGGGTTTAGCTCAGTTGGTACAGTGCTGCTCCACACTCTCTGAGGACTCCAGTTTGAGCCTCAGAATAGCAAAAATGGGAGAAGGAAGTGGCAATCCACTCCTAGAGCAATCCCCAAAACAATCAGCCATTGAAAACCCTGTGAGGGTCGCTATGAGTTGGACCTACTTGACAGCACCTAACAACAACACGGCTTTTAGAAAGGAAATCATGGAATAATGTTCCTTAGGGAAATAAAGAATTTAATGTGCTGGCTGGAAAGTACTCTTGCTTACAGTCAACCTCAACTATCCTCTGGTCCTGTTTAATGTAAGCCTGAAACTGCCACAGGCAAGGGTGAGAAACCATGACCTGGCAATGACACCCAGGTGCTGAGCTCTTTCTCCAGTCAACTGTAACCAAATAGAAACTCACCAGGCAAGCTGCACCACCTGTGGACCACAGTCCCTACATTCAAGAAACCTACTTTCCAATAGGACAACCAGACAGAAGCATGAGGGACTACTTTCCTGGGAGAATGACACTGCCTCTGCATGACAGAAACAAGCCAAGGGGACAAATGTGCCCCTTTACCTGGGCCCCAGCATGTTGACTGTATACACAGAAGTCCCCAGGAAAGCCGACCCACTGAGGACTCATTTATTCATTCCATCAATAGTTACTGAACACCTGTGTGCCAGGCTGTATTCTAGACAGTGGAACAGAGTTAGGAGGAAAACAGAAAAACTCCTGCCCTAATGGACCCTACATTTTTCTAGCCCTCCTTCTATGCTGAAAATGGTTAAAAAAAAAAAAAAAAAAAAAAAAAAGAAGGAACTTGGGAAGGTCCTTAATTTATTACCCCCAAAACTGTATGCAAATTAGGGATGCCCAAAGTTATTTATGCCATTTATGATTAATCTTGAAAAGCTCATGATATACAAAACCACGTGACTTTGTCAGTTATTGTAAGAATCTTGTCTTTTTTTTAAGTATAAAAAGTGATTCAGACTGCACTTTGTATAGTTCTCCTATCTCTTTCATGTAACAGAAGAGGAATGACATTAACCTAAAAGATTTTGAGGTATCCAACTAACACATTGGATATCCTTCTAACTCTTGGGATTCTGAATCAGAATGGAGACAGAATTAAGACTGACTACAGTTTGTTTCTAGCAAATGGTCTTATCAGAAAGCTGGTCTAAGCTTTCCTTTTTGGAAAATCATGTATCATTAGGATTAGGTCAACTGCACACAATAGAAAACCTCAAACAAAAATGTCTTAAATACAACAGTATTTTACTTCTCCCTCATGTTAAAAAAAACAAAAAAACAAAAAACAAAAAAAACCTTCAACCATCTATTCTGCTCCAGGCAGTAGGAAGAAGAAACTAAGCAGAGAGGAAAAGGGCAAAAGGCTTGCTTTTAAGGAGTCTTTTCAGAAATACCGCCAAAGTGTATGTTGACAATTTACTAATCAGGACTCTACAACAGTACAGTGGCCATAACTTAACCTCTAGGTATGGCCACTAAATGAAGTTAAAAATTAAGGGGAAAATGGGCCTTATGTTGAAACTTGTTTCTTACATTAGACTACAAGAAAGTAAATGTAAATGTGAAGAACTAGAAAGATTTATGGATTTACAAATGTAAACACAATGGTGAAAAACTCTGCTTTCAGTCTTAAAGAACAGGAACCAGGCAAAGATGTCCATTTATTACTTTTAATTAACATCATCCTAGAGGTCTTAGCTAGCATAGTAAGGCAAGAATAATAAAAGGCACAGACTGGAAAGGAAGAAGTAAAGTAGATTTTTAAAAAACCCTTATTTCCTGATGATATGATCATGTATGTAGAAAACTCTAAGGAATTCACAGAAAAGTTTCCAGAAATAATAAGCAAATTTATCAAAGTTGCAGAATACAAGAGCAATGAACAGAAAGCAACTATATTTCTATACACTAGCAACAACTGGAGAAAAAACTATAAAATAATTTCATTTATAATAGCATCAGAAAGCAAGATCTAATTAAAAATACATTTAATAAAATACATGCAAGATAAAAATTGAAACTTTATATAAACTGTTAGGTCAAAGTAAAGAAGTGCTGAATAAATGTAGACATACCAAGTTCATGGATTGGAAAGACTTAATATCATTTACATGGTGGTATTGCTGATGGACTACTGAGTAACAAATGACTCAAAACTCAGAGGCTTAACACAAGAAGATTTTTTTTCTTTTTCTTTTTCTTTTGAGACAAGTTCTCACTATGTAGCTCAGGCTGGCCTGAAACTTGCTATATAGTCTAGGCTGGCCCCAAATCTGCAATCCTGCCTCATCCTCCTGAGTGCTGGGATTATATGTATGCTAGTACGCTTGACATTTTGGGGCAGGGGCAGAAATCTGGCAGCAGCTTAGTTGGGTAGTTAGGTGGTTGTGGTTCAAGGTCTCTCATGAGGTTGCAGTCAAGATGTTAGCCTATCTGCACTCATCTCAAGACTTGGCTGGGGCTGGAAGATTCACTTTCAAAATGGCTAAAAAAAACTTACCTGGCAAATTAGTGCTGATTTTTGGCAGAAGGCCACAATTCCTGTTCATGTGGATCTCACCACAGGATAGCATCAGTGTTCTCATGTCACAGCAGCTGGCTTCCCCAAGAGAAAATGATCCAAGATAAAGCAAGATAGAGGCAGCTGGGTCTGTTATGACCTGCTTTTGGAAGTCTCACTCTTCTCATTTCTGCCACATTGTATTCATTGTAAGTGACTCACTAAGTAGAGCCCATATTCTAAAGAAAGGGGAAATAAGCTCTATTTCTTGAAGTATAAAATAATTTGTGGACATATTTTAAAACCATCACCATGGCAATTCTTCCTAAATTGATCTATAGTTTGAATGCAATCCCCAGCAAAATTTTAACTTTCTCCTCTTCTGAAGAAATTACAGCTGATTTAAATATCCACATGAAAAGTCAACACTGCTAAAACAGGTAAACCAGATTTGAAAGAGAAAAACAAGGTTGGTTGAAAAACAATGTTGCTTGACTTCAAGACTTACAATAAAGCTAATGTAATCAAGACGGTGTAAGGACAGTGTAAGGACAAACATTGATCACTGGGATAGAAAAGAGTATCAAGAAAGAAACAGATCTACACTGGTCAGCTGAGTCTTGACAAAGGCACTAAGGTAATATAAAATGGAGAGAAAATCCATTTCAACAAATGATGATTGAACAATTGCATCTGTATGGAAAAAAAACCATCTCAACTTTTACTATCTCACAAGAATTACACTCAAACTGTATCTCAGATCTAAATATAATAGCAAAAAACTACTAAATTCTAGTAGAAGAAAATCTCTGTGACACTGGGTTGACAAAAGTTTCTTAAGTAGGACATCAAAAGAACAAACTTTCTAATAAATTGGCAATAATGACTTAGTCACAATTTAAAAATTTTCCTCTTTGACAGACATAGTTAAAGAAACAGAGAGGCAAGCTACAGGTTGGGATAAAATTTTACAAAACAAGTCCAACAAAGAGCCTACAGAGAGAAAATATACGGTATTCTTTTGACTCAGAAGATAAATTATCCAATTAAAAATGGGTAAAAGATCTGAACTGACACTTCACAAAAAAGATACACAAAATGCACCTGCACATGCAAAAACCCTTACCTCACACTCGTTAGAGAAATGTAAATCAAAACCACCAGATATTACTACATATCTACTAAAATGACCAAAGCTAAAAGGACTGACAATACCAAGTGTTGACAAGAATGTGAAGCAACTGGAACTCTTATGCATTGATAGTAGAAATGCAAAAAGATACAGCTACTTTGTAAAATAATATGATTGAATGTCTCAATCTTAAATATATATTTAGCATATAACCCAACAATTCCACTCCTGGACAAGTGAATATATATTTCCACACACAGATGTGTATACAGATGTTCAAAGCAGCATTATTCATAATAATCCAAATCTGAAAGCAACCCAATTGCTTTCATCAATTGGTAAAAAGATAAATTGTGGCACATCCATATTATAAATTAATACTTAAAATAACAAGGAATGAAATGTTAATAAAACATAGATGTATATAAAAAATTATGCTAGCTGGGTGCGGTGATGTGCACCTATATTCCCAGCTATTCAGAAGGCTTAGGCAGGAGGATTGCTTGAGCCCAGGAGTTAGAAGTCAGCTTTGGCAACACAGCAAAACCAATCTCAAAAAACAAACAAACAAACTCAAAAACAAAGCAAAGCAAAACAAAGCCCCCTAAAACTAACCAAACAAAAAACCTCTCAAAAATAAAAAATACAAACATGTAAAGAATTAAAATGCAAAGGACTTCATAGTATATAATTCCTGATATATAAAACTCTAGAAAAGGCAAAACTGTAATTACATAAAGATTCATGTGTACCAAGGCCTGGCAGTTGGGTGTGGGGAGAGAGAGTAAATTGACATAAAGAAACCTTTCAGGCTGAGGGAACAGTTTTCCATCTTGATAAACTGTACACTTAAAAACTAGTAAATTCTATTATATCTAAAGAACGTGTGTGTGTGTGTGTGTGTGTGTTTGTGCGTGTGCGTGTGTTTAGTACTTTGGAGTTGAACCCAGGTCTTCACACATACTTTTGTAAGTGCTATAGCACTGGGATGTACCTCCAGCCCATTTTTTATTTTTTATCATGAGTCAAGGTCTCACTATGTTACATAGGCTGCCTCTGGCCTCAAATTCGCAATCCTCCAGCCTCCACCTCCTGAGTAGCTAGGATTACAGGCGTGCACCACCACGCTCAGCAGATTAGGAACACTGTAAAAAGAGACAGTTTTTCAAAAAAGTTAGTGTGAAGATACAGAAAGATCTAGACATTTATAGAACCATAAATCTTTAAAGTTTTATAAAAGAGGTAAGTTTTTTTTTTTAATGAAAAATCTTTTAACAAAAAACCTCTGATACCTTAAAAATGTTCCCAGCTGACAAACATGAAAAGACTTTTGCTAATAAGCTATGGGTTTTTAAAAAAATGAATAAATTCAAAATCACATATGCTGATTTTACCACAATCCTTTACCAAGGTTATCAGCAAGACAAGAGGACTCTTCTATTAAAAAAAAAAAAAAAACGTTTTAAGAGATAATCAAAATTGATAGCAAGGCAATGTGGGGATCCAATGGGAAAATGCTCTGTGGGCAACTGACATGCTAATCTACCAGTAATCTCTACAACAGATGGTGCTTCCTGGTAACCTCTTCTTTATCTCCATTTCTTTTTTCTGTAACTAGTGGTTACAGAATTTAAATTATCTTTAAATTTTTCTTTAAGCCATTCTTCACTTCAGACAATGTGAGAAATGCAAGACAATGAGTTTGTTGAAGGTGAGGTTTAAGCTGCACAGCGAGGGGGCGCTTCAGAGAGTTGCTGTGGGATATGACTTTCAGTGTTTCTGGACACTTTAAAACTTCTGATACAAGAATGCCCTCTGGAATCATGTCTCCACTGATGGCAAATAGGAACTCAGCAATGTGGATAAGGGAAGATCTCGGGACAGCTCTGTATGTGAGGATCTTGCAGTTGGAACAAACATGAATGAGAACCTTGGGATGTGAAGTGGAAGGCACTGGGCTCACTGGACCAGGAATAGAACACTTGGCCTTAGCCCCGGCTTTACTACCCACAAGCTGTTCAACCCAAACCTCAGCTCCCTTTCCCCTGCCCATCTAAAACAGCTTCCCACTACAGACAGCATGTTGAGGACCTAGTCAGGCAGTACTGAGGGCCTCCTATCAGTCACATAGCAGTACAGGGTTCCATAGCACAGAAATTACTCTTTAGACCGTATCAAATTTTGAAACTCAACATTTATAGAATGTATATCAAATACCAGATATGCTCCTAGGCATTGGGAATTATAAAAAAACATATATTGTTACTAAAGGAAAAAAGACACAGCTGTCCTATAACTCAATGGGGGAAAAAAAGCAACTAATAACCTGACTGAAAAATGGATGAAGGGCTTAAGTAGGCATTTTTTTAAATTGGAAAATTTAAATGTACAACTTAATGTGTTTCATTCTGACATGAATTTCATTGTGACATTTCCATATATGCATTTCATTGTACACTGCACAGGTAAGTTCCCCCTTACCTTCTTGTGCACCTCCTCCCCCTGTCCCACCCCCCAACCGAAGGCCTTTCTTCCACTTGCATGTCTTTTTGTGGGAATATTTTCCTATATATCCTTGGATCCCATTTATGTTTAATGTCGAAACATTTTCTGTAGTGATCTTTTTACGTTGTCTTAATATTACATGAATTTTCTAGCCCATTTGTATTATTACCATTATTTGGTATTATTGGTATTATTATAATTATTTCCCAAACTATTAAAGTTGGGCTGTTTACTTTGATGTCACCCTCTCTCTCTCATTCCTCGCTCCTCCTTATTCCTCCTCTCCCTTCTTTCTTCTCCCATCATTTCTTACTTTTGCTAGATCCCTCCCTCCTCCTTTCCGTTCCCTAAATTGTCCCTTCTCCACTAAGTAGACTTCAGCTTTTTATTATGTTCCGACTTCTGTATAGAATTTTTTCCTTCTTTTAATTTTGATTCAGTTCCCACAGATGAGTAAGAGCATGTGGTATTTCTCTTTCTGAGCTTGTGTTCATTCACTTAAAATAATTTTCTCCAATTCCACTGGTTTTGCTACAATGACATTATTTCATTTTTTTTTTTTTTGATTGCTGGGTAGTATTCCGTTGTGTATATGTACCATAATTTTTTTGTCCATTCTCCTGTTGATGGGCACTTTGGTTGATTCTATATCCTTGCTATTGTGAAAAGTGCTACATTGAATATGGAGATGCAGGTGTCTCTGTGGTATAAGGACTCATCTCCCTTTGGTTATATTCCCAATAGTATTATAGTTTGGTCATATGGTAGGTCTATTTTTACTTTTTAAAGATACCTCCATATTGATTTCCACAGCGGGTGGACTAATTCACAGTGCACGAGGGTTCCCTTTTCTCTGCAACCTCACCAGCATTTGTTGTTATTTGTTTTATTGATCTTGGCCATTCTCACTGGTGTAAGGTAGAATCTCAGAGTTGTTTTGATTTGCATTTCCTTAATGGCTAGGGATATTGAGCATTTTTTCATGTGTTTCACGGCTTTACGGTTCTCTTCATTTGAGAACTGTCTGTTTAGTTCCTTTGCCCATTTGTGTATTGAGTTATTTGTTTTCTTGGGTATTTTTTTTCTTGAGTTCTTTATAAATTCTGGAAATTAGTCCTCTGTTCAATGTATAGGATGTGAAGATTTTTTTCCCATTCAGTGGGGGTTTCCTTGACTCTGTTGATTGTCTCCTTTGCTGTACAGAAGCTTTTTAATTTCATGTAATCCCATTTATCTATTCTTGTTGCAATTTCTTGAGCAACTGGAGTCCTATTAAAGAAATACTTTCCTATGCCTATATGTTGTAGCATATTGTCTACACTGTCTTCTATTAATTTTTAAGTTTCTGGTTTTATGTTGAGGTCTTTTATCCATTTTGAGTTAACGCTCATGCATGTTGAGAGATGTGGGTCAGTTTTCATTTTTCTGCAAGCGGATGTCCATGTTTCCCAGGACCATTTATTGAAAATGCTACCCTTTTTCCAACTTACTTGCTTTGCTTGTTTGTCAAAAATCAGTTGGCTATAGGTGTGTTGAGGAATTTCTGGATCTTCTATTCTGTTCCACTGGTCTTCAGGCCTATTTTTGTGCCAGTACTAAGCTGTTTTTGCTACCGCTTCCCTGTAGTATAGATTAAAATCTGGGATTGTGATTCCACCTGCACTGGTTTTGCAGCTTAAGAGTATTTTGGCTATATGTGGTCTTTTGTGATTCCATATGAATTTTTTGCATCATTTTTTCTTTCTGTAAAGTCTGTCATTGGAATTTTAGTGGGGACTGCATTAAATCTATAGACTGTTTTTGGTAGGATAGCCATTTTTACTATGTTGATTCTCCCGATCAATGAGCAGGGAAGGTCCTTCCATTTTTTAGTATCCTTTGTGATTTCTTTCTTTAATGTTTTGAAATTTTCCTCGTAGAGGTCTGTAGGGTCTTTGGTTATATTGATTCCAAGGTATTTAATTTTCTTGCGGGTTATCATGAAAGATACTGTATCTGTAATTTAAATAGGCATTTTTCCAAAGACCATATACAAACCACCAGCAGATACACAGAAAAATATTCAACATCACTTATTATGAGGGAAATGCAAACCAAACTGCAATGAAATATCATCTGACACCTGCTAGAATGGTTATTATAGAAGGAAGAAAGGGAAGAAAGAAGGATGGAAGGAAGGAAGGAAGGAAAGGAGGGGATGGGACAGGAAAGGAAGGGAAGGGAAGGAGGGAGGCAAGTGTTGGTGTTATAGTTTGGATCTGGAATGTCCCCAAGAAGTTCCATTGTTGAAGGCTGTAACTAGTAGTTACAGAAAAGTCTAATATATTTTTAATTATCTTTAAAATTTTCTTTAGGCCATTCTTCACTTCAGACAATGTGAGAAATGCAAGACAACGTTCAGTATTCAAAGCAGTGTTCAGAGTGGAAACCACTGGGAGGTGATTGCACCAAGAGGGCTCTAGCCTTATCATTGGATTAATTCACAGATGGGTACACAGCTTGACGGGCTTGTGGGAAGTGGTGGAAACTTTAGAAGGTGGGGCCTAAGTGGAGGAACTAGGTTGCTGGGGGCGGGGCATGTTTTAAATTCATTAATTTATTTTATTTTATTTTTTTTTTTTTTTAGTTCTGGGGATGATCCCTGAGCCTTCACATGCTGGGCAAGCACTCTACCACTGAGCTGCATGCCCAGCCCATTTGTTTGTTTGTTTATTATTTTTAAATTTTTTTTAGTTTTTGAAGCAGGGCATCACTTCAGTTGTGCAGGCTGCCTCTGGCCTTGAAATTGTGATCTTCCTGCCTCAGCCTCCCAAGTCACTAGGATTATAAGTGTGTGCCGTGACACCAGCCTGGAGTGTGTTCTTAAAGGGTACTTCTGTCCCCAGCCCCATTCCATGTACCTCTCTCTTTGCTTCTGGGCTTCCATGAGTGGAGCAGATTTCTTCCTTCCACAGCCTTCTGCCTTGCCACACACCCAGAGTGATGAGGCCCAGTAACTACAGACTGAAACACCTTTCCTCTTTCACCTGGGTTTTTTAAGGTATTGTTTCACAGTGATAGAAAGGTGACTAACAGATGGTGAGGATATGCAAAAACTGGAACCTCTGTGAACTACTGGTGGAAATGCAATTGATACAGTTGCTCCGGAAAACAGTACGGAAGGCTGGATGAGGTAGCACACACCAGTAATCACAGGGACTCAAGAGGTGGAGAGAGGATTGGGAATTTGAGGCCAGAGGCAGCTTGCATAATTTAGCAAAATCCTGTCTCAAGATAAAAAATAAAAAAGACCCTGAGGGTACAGTTCAGTGGTAAAGCACCTGCAAAGCATATGCAAGAGGCAAGAAGGAAGGAAGGAAGGAAGGAAGGAAGGAGGGAAGGAAGGGAGAAAGGGAGGGAGGAAGGGAGGAAGGGAGGGAAGAAGGGAGGAAGGGAGGGAGGGGAGGGAGGGAAAAAAGAAAAGGGAAAAGAAAAGAAAAGAAGGAAGAGAAAGTAGTATAGAATGTCCGCAAAAACTTAAAAATAGAATTACCAGGTGACCCAGCCATCCTACTTCTGGGATATATCTAAATGAATTGAAATGAGGATCTTGAAGAGATATCAGCAACCCCTTGATTACTGCAGTATTAGCCACAGTAGCCAAGATATAGAAACAACCTAAGTGTCCACGGACAGATGAATGGATAAACAAGATGTAGTGTATGTATACAATGGAATACCATTCAGCTTTTAAAAAAATTTGGCACTATACAACAATGTAAAGGAACTGGGAGGACGTCATGCTGAGTGAAACAAACCACTAACAGAATGACAAACACTGAATGGTTTACATGAGGTATCTAAGAGAGTCAAATTCATAGATTAGGAGAGTGGAATGGTGGTTGCCAGGGACTGGGGACACGGGGAAGAAGAAATTACTAATCAACAGGCCTAATGTTTCAGTTAAGCAAAATGGACAAGCTCTACTAAAGTGCTAATGTACAACACTGTACCTTTATCAACAGTAATGTATTTTGAACTTAAAAATTAGTTAACAGAGCCGGGCATGGTGGCACACGCCTGTAATCCCAGTGGCTTGGGAGGCGGAGGCAGGAGGACTGTAAGTTCGAGACCAGAGGCAGTCTATGTAATTTAGCGAGACCCTGTCTCAAAAAGAAAAAAAATAAAATTAGTTAAGAGGGTAGATCTCAAGTGTTCATACTACAATGAGATATATACATGTATATAGGTAAAGAAAGAAAGACATGGCTGACCCAGCAAAGGCTTGGGTCAGGACTTGGATGCCATTTTGCAAGAAGAGAGGATATGTGGGTGAACGGAAAGACAGAGCTGGAAGAAACTGCACGTGGTTATGCGAAGCTATCTTTTAAAACCATAGACACTACGGCTACTCTACCTACACTTGAATCTTGTCTCTACTACTGACCAGCTTATATACTTGACAAGTTACTTAGTTTCTCTGTGCTACAATTTCTTCATCTATAAAATAACAGCCCCTAGTAGATCAAGTTTTTATGAGAACTAATTGTAAAGTGCTTAGAAAAGAGACTATCAGTCACCTTTCTCTAGGCTATATCATGGTAACAAATCACCCCAAATTTCAGTAGCTTGTAAGAATGGTTTATTTCTGGCTCACACTATATGCTGGCAGCTTATGCCTTCTTCATTCTGGGGTCTGCAGGAGCAGCCTCTCTTTGGCCCAGGTGTTTCTTCTGGCAAAGGGAACAGAGCAATGGTGGATGAATGCAATGGCTTACAGCTTCTGCTTGGATAAAGCACTCATCACCTCTCCTTGGTGGCTAATGTGAGTCATAGAACAAAGCCTGACATCAACAGGGCACACAGAGGCCTTACAGATAAGAGCCCAGAAGAGAGGGGCTAAAAATATTTTAAACACATACATTTGAACAAACAAAAATATTGGAATGAATCATATAATCTACCACAAGTGCCTGGTGTGTATTAAGTGCCAGGTTTTTGTTAAAGAAAAATCAGCGGTTGCACCAAGGCATAGAATCCTGAGATAGGAGATGTCTGAGAAGATTAAAACGTTCAGTGCTGCTAGAGAATATGATTCCCAGGGATGCGTGCTGTGTATGGAGCCACATCTGGAAAGGCTCTGAAAGGAGGCTAGGCTCCGGCTCACAGGAAAAAGATAAAACTGAAGAAGGAAAAACTTAGGAACTGTATTTTCTAAGGTACCTCTGCTTGCCAGTGCTATCAAAATGGGCGTAATTTCACTTATTTCTTCACTGAGCGTTTAAAAATCACACATCTGCGAGTTACTGCCTCCCTGCGTCATACCTGCCTAGTAGGACATGACTTGTCAGTCTTCGACTAAACTGCAGTTGCCACCACAAGGCAGAATACGGACAGTTCCTTCCAGTCGGCCCAGGCTACCTGAGGTCAGAAGAGAGGAAAAGAGAGTGGAGAGAGGAGGAGGCAGAGGGAGGAGGAAAAGGGTATGAGTGAATCAACATAAATGCGAGTGGTGCATGATGGAGCAACAAGCCCTCAGTCCAGTGGTGGGATAGTAACTGTGTTTTCAGTACAGAAAGGGTGAAGGTGCCTTCTACGTATGGATGCTTCCTAAGGAGCCACCGGTCACCTTCTCCTTCTGCACGTGGGCCTTCACGAGCCCAACCAACCTCACAGCCAAAGCCAGTGTTGACTAGTCTTGTAGCCTCTGTCTTCACATGCGGTGAACTGCTGAAGAATAATCTAAATCCCCAAAGTTTAACTGAAGGCCTTCAGCATCAGATGAGTTATTTGACCTGCCATCCTGTTCCCCCGTGTGGTTAATCAGAAGGAGAGATCTAGGAAAGAAGGATAAATTGGAGTGTGTGGGGAGGAGGCAGTGTGAAGAGAAGAGAAAGATGCATATAAACTGGGGAAGGTAGAGAAGACATGGAAGCCATTACCATCACTCACAAAGCAGATGGAGTCCCAGAATTTACTCCAGAGGAAGCTGACATCACTGCATTAGATTGTGCTATTTTGATTTTTCACAGTTTACTATAAGATAGTGTTTTACTTTTTTCTCTAAAACTACTATGGAGAGAATAGAGAAAGGCAAATCATAGTGTGCAAATGAGACACCCTGACTGCTTCCAGATGGCTCATCTTCTCTTCCCCCTTTCTATCATCTACAACTGAGATCTCTACAATCTTGCACCATTTGAAGTATGTCTGGTTGAAAAGCTTTGAAGATCTTCACTGCCTACAGAAAACAATCCAAACCCAAACCACATTCACAGTTCCAAATAATCTGCCATCAATCTATACTTCTAGTCTTATTGAGTAGAACAGATTTTGTTTTCACACGAAGGCTGCTTGATCGCAAGATAATCCAAGTGCGATGGGCTGTGCAGAACATGTAACCAAGGCAGAAAATGGATTCAGTAAGGGACATATTGAAGCAGGAAATCCTGGAGTTGGAAAAATATAGGTCTGTCCAGTAATTTGCTCTTAAATAGCTTGAAAGAGAACCAAATAACGATAAATATGTGAGTTATAAAAAGAGAATTGGCAAACGCTGGCTCTTTCTGTTTTAGTCATGCTAGAATCAGATTAGGCCCAGGACTTCAGCTTTTGACAATCAGGGTACATCCTAGTGGTAATGACTCATTACTATGATTCATGAACCGGAAGAAAATGAAGAAGTACTGGGCCACAGATGCCTCCTAGGCTCTCAGTAGAACCACAAAAAAGAATTTAAACAAAGTTCAATAAGTAAGCAATGTTTTCTTTAAGGAAAAGAAAATACTAATGAGCACTAAGACTAGTGGAATTATGAATATATTAGGAATAGCTTCAGTTTTCCACCAAAGACATTCAGAAGAACAGCTGAACACAGGCAGGGGTGCTAATACGATGAAAGCAAGCATTTGCTGAAAATTGTAAAGCACCTGTATAAACTGGAACATTTCACTTGCTTACTATAGCCAAGTATTCCAACTACATTGTGCAAACTTTCATGAAAACGATTATATTTAAAATATTAAATGTGGGTATTAAAAAATAGGAACTATCAAAAGAGGAACAAAGCAAGGCACAAACAATGAAATGTGAATAGTCTCAAAGTAATCATCAAACACAACCGAATGTCCCTCATCCTTTCTGGGCAGCAGATGGAATCTCCGACGGATCACAGAACGGAATTGAAGAGGGACAGCCATCCCAGGCAAGCCACTTCCTATTAGTCCTGGTTAGTCCAAAGCTGTATATTCTCTAAAACCAGGAAAAGGATTTGGTCCTTACTCTTTTCTGTAACACTGATGAAGACAGAAAAGTGGACTCCCTGGTAGGTAACAGACTGTATTCATTGTCATTTATCAACCTCTCCTTTTAACCAGTGGGATATTTAAAGCTATCCATTCAGAGATTGCTACAATTATGAAATAATAAGCAATACAAGGAGAGGTAAAACTAGCTTAACCAAAAGAAATCAACCAATAACTAAATAAAACCAACTCAATCCAAAGTTTGCAGCTTACCAGAGAAGCATGAGCAAATTTTTCTTGTTTCTATGACAGCAGATAGCAAATTACTTATGTTTTATACAAATACCTCTTTTTAAAAAGCTCCTTTTATTAAAAACACATTAATTGTCAGAGTAAAATAAAGTTACTTCCCTAACACATACAGTATGTTAGGTGTTGGTTTCAATGCTGAAAGGTCAAGTTTCATCAACAGGTTTTATAACATTCTCCCACAACACTGAATACTATCTATAGATTTCATTTTGGTAGTATGAATTTCATTTTGGGGGGTATTCTGTGCAGTAAAAATAAGAAAAAGGGAAGTTAGATGACTTTCATGGGAAGAGAAGTCATGTTGAGCAAGAGACATCTGGGATAGGCAGACTGTGGCTTTGTGAATCTCAGACTTGGATCATATAGTCAGGGGTGCATAAAACACACACTCATAAATGGTTGGCTGGTTTTTTTAGATAGGTTTCCTTTATGAAGTCCAGGGTTGCTCTCAAATCTGCTATCCGACTGCCTCCTCAGTGCTGGAACTATAGAGTGTATCACAACGCCCCAGCTTATAAGTAATTTTAGTATCTTCTTTAATAATAACCTTTATTTAAAATATGCCTTATTATATAAAATGTTCTTATTGTTGTTAGGCGCCATTGAGTTGGGTCCAACTCACAGAGACCCTATGTACAACAAAATAAGTCACTCCGCAACACTGTGCCGTGCCCAGCACCATGTCATTGCGTCTCTGCTATTCATAGGGCTTTCTATGGCCAATTGTTTTGGGGATTGTTTCAGGACTCAGTTGCCAGATCCTTCTCTCATTTTTGTGGTGCTGGGGATCGAACCCAAGGCCTCAGGCTGCATAGATCAAGCACTCTTCCCACTGAGCTAAACCCCAGCCAGTAATATGAAATAGTTCATAATAAAAATGTGGCTTTTCTTGACAAAATCAGAAGTAAGATATTAAGTTCAAAACAAGCATCAGTATTTATGTTAAAGGAAAACTAGCTATGATTAGCATTGCTATCAATCATTTTAAATAAACATGGTACAACAGTAATAAAGACTAAGGTTAATACAAAGATTTATCAGATTTTTTAGCATAGGAGGATTTCAGGCCCTTTGGCTGAGTCCATTGCTACAAAAGGTGAAAACTCAATTGGCTCAGAGGCATTTATTGTTAGGAGGATTCCATAAAACACCAAATCATCTTAGAATCATATTATAAATAGTACCATTCTATTTACCTTTACAAATAAGGGATTTTTATGTTAGAAATTCTTGGGCAATCTTCTGAAGCCTTTAAAACAGTTAAAACAGGCACCTTACTATCCATTAACGTATGTACTGCAAGAGACTGTGACCATAACATGCATATTTTAGATTCTAAAACGATGAAGATGTAACCTTCAATTCTAGAGCACTGAATGTCACAAAAATGAAACTTTCTGAGGTGACAGCAGCCACATAATTTAAAATCAGGAGTCTAAAAACAGAATTAGAAAATGGGATGTTCTAAAACCAAAGGGTCACGTAATGCGTTATTAAAGAAGGGACAGATACTCAGAGTAAATGAATCAATAGAAAACCAACACAACAAAATAGTGATAAATGAGGTATTGTTCACATTCCTGAATGTGTTAGGAAAATGTCGAAAAGAATACTCAAGACCCTCACTGCTAAGACAGAATATTCCATGGAAGAAATAGTCCGTCTTCATGCAGCCCTCACTCCCGCAGCAGGGAGCTCCTGATCGGTTGTCTGAAGGCTGGGTGAGTCACCGTCAATCATGCTGGCAGCTCAAGTGGTGATGAGCTTAGACAGGGGGAGTCTGGCAAGCGTGCCTCAGAGAATCAGTCTGACCTCAAGATGTCCTGAAGCCACCGCAAGTCTAAGAATACCAGACGGCTCAGGTGCTTTGAGGGCCTCCCTATGGGGATAGGCTCTATGGTTCTGGGTAGATGAGAAAATATTTAGGAAGGGGGAAACAAACTGATCCTCAGAATTTTGGCTAGATGCACCGCAGCTGAGGAGAATGAATGATCAGGTTCTACATGAAAAGAATGAACACAGAAAAGAAATAAGAAAGTTTAAAGGCAGGAGAGGTGAGCAGGCTTAGAGAATGATACATTGGTACCAAATATTGGTTAGTCACTCCGAAAACTAGGAAAAACGATGGTCACTCTCAGGGTCTGCAGCGGGACACGGTTATTTCCAACTGTTTTCCTTTTAATGTTATACATTTTCCTATGAATCCATTCTGTAATTTTCTAAGTCCTTTCCAAGAAAAAAATTAAAACTATAGATACACTAGTTATAAATTCATTTTCATAAGTTTGGGAGTTCATATTTGAGTTATCCTCTAAATTTCTTTTAAAAATGCCTCCTAAAGAGTTTAAGGAAAATGCTTATTATTCAAATATAATAAAGCTTTTCCCATGTAATCCCAATGACTCAGAAGGCTGAGGCAGGAGGATTGCCGATTTGAGGCCAGAGGCAGCCTGAGCAACTTAGCGAGACTCTGTCTCAAAATCATAAAGGGGGAGGGATGGGGTGTGGCTAGCATGCCCAAGATCTTGGGTTCAGGCCCTCATACTACAAAAACAAAAAACATGTAATAAAATAGTGTCATGGGCAAGCAGAGGAAGTTTCTGTACACAGACTGAAGGCACTGAATCCTTGGGCCCATTCTTCCCACAGACCTGATGAATCTTCTGTCCATTCCGACCCACCTGACTTTCCAGTTTGCCTCATTTCTTCCCCCTCACATGACAGTCTTTACAAAACAAGCAGAACAGCTCTCCTTATTTTTAGTAGGTCCAACTTCTTCATTTTCCGTCATTTTTTTTCTTGCTATGAATTAGACTACTAATGTAATTTAAAAACAACACCAGTGAGAAATCTCATCTAAAATTTTCATCAAAGTTACTGGGAAAACTCACACAAACTGGCCTCCTTGCTTCTATTATCCATGTAACTGGCCTTTTTAGTCACCAAGAATAGCAGATAAGCACTGACATAGTGCCAGGAATGGCAGAATGTCAGGGGGTGTTTCGTTCCATTGAACATAGGGTTGTTATGAGTTGGACACGACTTGATGGCACCTAACGACAACAACAAGAAGTAGCAGCATTGAGCCAGACCTGACGTGGGTGAAAGAATGTCAAAGGCAGGTGCGGACGACCCACAGGCCAGGCATGACATTTTCTTCCTAATGCTTTTTCAAAAGAGAATTTGGGGAAGGGAAGAAAAAAAAAATCACACTTACAAGTCCACTTATGGCTACAATCCAGATGTAGGAACCAGAGGTGAAAAGCTATAAAAGAAAAAAAAAATGCAACTAAGAATGAAATTCAACTGCTAATCCAGCATACTTATTTTTACACAATTATAGTCATGACCACTTATATTAAGTATTAATTATGCATGCTGTAATATAGATAACTAAATAGAAAGTTAATAAACATTAATTTCATTTATCTCAAAGAAAATGATATATTAATTTCTTTTTTACCAACACCTCAGACTTTTTGTAGCTGAAAACACTTTATCTGAACCTGGCCTACTCTCATGCAAATAACAATGAGTAAAATCCAAATATATTCTTATTTATAAAAAAGGATTTGTTGGCTTAAAATAAGAAGCTACAAATAAAGAAACTAGTAGAATTAACAGCATAAAAATATGTAATCACCCCCCTGGATATCATTGCCTTGATATCAGGCAATGACTTACGATATCTGTTTACATAACTTTCCCATTTTAATTTCTCATTGCCAGTCCAAATTTAGATGGGAAGAATTCTGCCAGCAGACAGGTCCATGCCCATGGTTTCCTTCTTAAATGATCCTCACTCTAGTTCACCCAAGAAAGAGTAAACTAGTAGAAAACAAAGTTAATTAAATGGCAAAACTAATTATAATTAGATCTCATAAGGTCTTCCTTTTGTTTTCCAAATCATTTATACCTGAGAGCTGGACTCGGGATTTAAAGAGAGACAGAGAGAGATACTAAGGCATCTCCAAGTGTCCTTGGAAGAACGAAGTCATTTCTGGTCTAGCATTTGGTTATTTCTGGACAGTTAGATTAGGAGTTCCAGGACTTCTAAGCATGGAGGAAGAGGCAGGAAACCCAGGAAACTCGAGTCAGAGAGCCCAGCTTCCCTGCTGACGCTGCTGGATGTGAACCCCAGGGTTCTGCACAGTTGGCACGGATGTACAGAAAGCAGACAGACACAGAGGGTAAGCCAGGGGGAGGCAGAAGAGGCTGGCAGGCTTTGCTCTAGTGCTGGCCCACCAGAAAGGAGCACCGGCTGCCACTGTCAATTTAACTTTTCATCAGGCAGCAGGTTTGTTTGGTGTAAAGGACTCTCCTAGTAACAAGGATGAGAATTATGTAAATAAATATTTTGCTGTAGTTCTCCTCTAACAATAGAGAGAATCATAAACCAGGCCAGTATGGTGGCTCACGCCCCTAATCTCAGTGCCTTGGGAGGCTGAGGCAAGAGCACCACGAGTTTGACTGTGCAACTTAGCGAGACCCTGTGTCAAAATTTAAAAAAAAACTTTTTAAAAAATTTGGCTGGGGGTGCAGCTCAATGGTAAAGCACTTGCAAAGTATGTGCAAGGCACTGGGTTCAACCCCTTGTACTTCCCTTCCTAAAAAGGAATCTTAAACTGGTTATCACTTTCTACAAGCCAGGCTTGCTCCTAAGGCCCTCTGTACACTGAACTCACTAAATCCTTCTCATCACCCATGAGGCAAGTCCTGTGAGCGCCAATTCCCTGGTGGCCTCATGATGTGCCCCAAGTCAGACAGTCACAGGAGGAGCCGAGCGTGTGCCCGTCCCACAGCCCTGCTACGTCTCACATGTGAGTACAAAGAGTGCACCATTTGTCATTTCCTTTGGACTCTGAAGCCCTTCCTGCTACTGCATGCTGGGTGCTGTGTCCTTTGCATTTTGAAAGGGTGTGAGCTTTCCTCACGGCTGGGCTCCTCCAAGGCAAGTGCCACGTCTCACGCTTCACTCTGTCCTCCACAGCGGCTAGCACGGGCCACTGCAGGGCCACTGGATATGTGCATGTCCTCTAACAAGCATCCTGGCTTTTCTGGTAATGATTAAAGCCATTCGTTCACTCATTCATTCATTCAACAAATGGCCCTGGCTTCAGGTGGCTGTGGTGGGGAGAGAGAGAGGCACAGAAACACATGGAAGGGCCCAAAGGAATGGGAGGCAAGGACAGAATGGAAACGTTAGCCACACTTGCTTTAAGGTGGGGAGGGGTGGGAGCTGGTGCTGGACAGACAAGAAAGCTAGGTGCTGTTCCTATCAAGAACTAGATTTTATGAAGAAGCCAATGAGGAACCTCTACTTTCTAGTATCAACTTCTATATCATAAAGTTATTGGAAATAGGAGGCCAATATTAAGAATTTATATGATTTTGAGAAATCATCTGTGGTCATTGCATCTACACTTCTGCCTTTGGGCAGAGCTAAGAGGACACATTCCCTGTGAGTCGTATAATACTATTGAACTAGCACTAAATGTAGTGGCTCTTGTGACAGAGGCTAGGCAGTGTTTCCTGGTTCAGCTAAAGCCCCTTTTCTCCAAAAGATAAAACATATTACTTACTTTGCTTTTTGCCAGATGATAAAAATAATACACCACATTGAAAAACTAATGGGGGTAGCTATAAAGTATTAATAGGAATCAGCTGACTAAACCTGTCTTATCTGTTCAGAGAATATCAACACTCTATATTATGATCACTAGTGCTTAAAATAACCCTGTAATATAGATATCATCCCTACTTTACAGGTGGGAAAAACTGGGGCTCAGGAAAAGCAGGCAACAAAGCAAATAATTACCAGGCCGAATCATCAAGTCAAAGTCTACTTGGCCCCAAAGATTTTCCTATGCCACAATGAATTCCTATTCCAAAATTAATCAACCAGTGTTTTTCATCCTCAATGATTCTACGTAACTTTAGAGTGGGGCGGAACTATTTAGTCAACATGAGGTTCAGACGGGCTCCAGGACTTGACCTAAGTCTCACGGCTAGTGAGAGCCATACTAGAACTGAAACCTGACCCAAGTCTCACAGTGTGGGGGTTGAGAGATGAGGAATAAATATATTTCACAAGAAATGGTTGTCAACGTGGTAAGGAAACACCGGCCCCAGATGAGCCATTGATAACGCCTGCCAGCAGACTACAGAAGTTAGAGGAAATGCTAAAGGTGAAAAGGGGAGAAAAGGGCATTTTACACTGATACTAGTATCCGGTTTGGTATATGTGGGATAAGGAATGTGATGAGTATTAATTAGTGGATCAAAGAGCCAAGCTACACATGGTACCATAGAAAGCCATAGGATAAAACTTTACATCAAAAGCTGGGAGTGTGAAAGAAAAGTGACAGAGAGAAAACCGAAAATCCTGTGTCTTCTAGAACCCAGTGGGGAGCAATCAGTACTCACTAAATACTGGAGAAGGAAACCTTTTCAAATTTAAGTTTTAAGTCAGACAGCAAATGCTCTAATGGTCTACACAGCAAGCCATTTGTTAGCAAACGGTAACACTATTACCATGTCTACACAGAGACAGAAGTAACAAAGTTGATAATGCTTTTTAAAAACTCCAAAGCTCAGAATGGCAAAGCATATTGGTTTTCTTCTGCAGTTTTACTTGTGACACTGTATTCAATAAGTCAATTCTGACAGGATTTTCCACTTTCCACTGTTCTCATTTGTTTCCACTGCAAATTATTCTTAAAGCCTACTTACACACAACTGTACAATTAAATGCAAGTATTTTCCACTGATACAAATTACAGTGAAAGTTTTTATCAGATTTCTAAAAGCTATGAAAGTATTCTAGTACCTGCTACACCTTGATGTTCTTGTTACGTAACACTTCCTCTGAACATTTGATACAGATCATGAAGCCAAACTTATGGGGGGGAAAACATTGTTTTCAAGGAGATCAAATGAGAAAAAGACAAAAAAAAAAAATCTAGTTAAGGAAATGTGAACATAAAATGTATACCGTACCTGTAGTCCCAATATATAAATCAATGTCTTGTTTGTGATGGACAACGGGCCCAGAATTTGTGCCACTTGGACTCTTGGTATGGAGCAGTAAAATGGTACAAACAGAGCAAACACAGGTGCCAGGCTATGCAAACAAATAAAGAAAAATCACTATAGCATAAGGTTGAGTTTAAAACACCAATGGCAGATGGATATTTGAAGTAACACTGCTTATAATTTATTTCAGTCTAGAAGCATGGTCTTAGATACTCAAGTGGGTTTTCAAACATGCACCATGTGCAAATTAATTTGTACTTATGTATAACACTTTATGGAAAACCTAATTATCCTATCCTTGTTGACCCTTCTAAAACCACTGCCAAGAAATGGTTCAGCATCTATTAATTAATTGTAAGGCACAGTGAGAAAAGAATTCCCATGAATGACTTGAGATTTTTTTGAAAGAGCCTGTTGTTGTTGTTGTTAGGTGCCGTGGAGTCGGTATCCAACTCATGGTGACCCGCTGTACAACAGGGGAAACACTATTGTCAGTGCTTCTCTGCTGTTCATAGGGTTTTCAATGGCAGATTGATTTTTGGGAGTGGGTTGCCAGGTCCTTCTCCCAAGCCTACAGCTTCCGGTGTTCCCAGGTGGTATCCCATCCAGGTACTAACCAGGCCTGACCCTGCTTAGCTTCCGAGATATGAGGGGATCGGATGCCACTGGGCTATGGCTGCAGGCTGAAAGAGCCTAGACGAACCAAAAGCAATAAACATTGGAATTCTTCACGGTCAAATCCCAAAGCCTCATCTCAGACTTTGGCCAATGATCTATCGCCATGGCAGCAGACACTGCTTAGCAATCCTGCACTCCCTTCCTCAAATTCCTTCCTCCTTTAGTCTAAACTTTGTTTCTTACTGGTTCCCAGAGACTTCTCACAACATTCGCCTACCTTTTCCAGGGCTCTCTTATAGTTTTCCCTTCTTGCTCTAGTCAGTCTCGGAACAATTCCAACTCCTCCTATGGGTTCAAGTAGGAAGATGAAGTGGCTCCTAACACTGCCTGCCTGCCTCTTACCCTGGCTCCGCAAGTCCATTTGATACCTTCAGCTTGACATATTCAAAAGTCACCTGTGTCCTCTTCTTTTGCACTGTTGTTTCTCTTATCTATTTCTTAACACTGTTAATAGTACTGTCTCCCCAAAACAGAGGAGATCTTCCCTGCTCAGTCCCAGGCCTTGGGCTAGAAGACATGTATCTGATCATATCACTTGACTGCCTAAACCCTTCTTTCCACAGCATTCAAGGATGAAATCGCAGTATTCAAAGATGAAATTTAAATATTACCGTGACATAGTAAAGATCTGCAAAACTTGATCACTGTACTTTCCCACCACTGTCTTCCTTTCCTTTCTCCTGCATCTGGCGCATCACACACAAAGTGCTCTCTTGTGGGCTCCCTTTCTCTCTCCCTGCTTCACACACACACACACACACACACACACACACACACACACACAGAGCTGCACATTATGCACCTTTGAGTATACACTGACACAGGTTATTCTTCCAATCTAAAAATCTTTTCCATTTTCCTGCCTAGGAAATTCACCTCGTATACCCCTGCTCAGCTCTTGTCAGATTTCTCTGAGTCTTCCGGGTGGTCAGTAGCTTTCCCTTTTGCTCCCAAAGCTATGCCAGTTCCACTGTTTCAGAGCATAGATGAATTGACTGGGCACTGAGCATCTCAAGGCAGGATGCCCAGCACAGGAGCTCCATCTGCATCCATGAGCAAAAAAAGTGGTCCTTAAGCTCCAGGAACTTGATCCACAATAGCAAACTCACATTCCTAGCAGGGCAAATGGGTGACAGGAATGAGCAGAGTGGTTTGGGCACACTCTTGTATCTGTTTTTCATTAAACACTTGGCTTAACTGTCTTATTTTTCCATTTTTGGAAAATAGCACTAATACAAAGAATTATTTCATTACCATAAGAAAAATGTAAGAATGTTTCACTTCTATAAAGAAATGTCTTCATGGCCATTTTTGTGGAAACATAGTGCTGCCTTGGCCGCTTGTACATTCTCTAACCTGTGATTGAGACCATGGGATTAAAAATCATTCACTGCCCTCTCAATTCTGTTAAAACTGAAACACACACACATACACACACACACACAAACATACACACACACACACACACACACAGAGCAAAGGTGACAATTGGCAGCAGCATCAGCACAAGTATGGATAAGAATGCAGCAAGAGCTGGAATAGGGAAACCCAAGCGAGTGAACACCTAAGGGCAGGGAGATGTGCAAGGTACACCTGGCTCATGGAAGGTGAGGATGGCAGGAATGGGTAGCTGAGGTGCAGGCCAGCAAGCAGGGCAACCACCATGCTTATCAGAGGAGGAGTCTTCACTCATTCGCCCTCCTCCAGACTTCACACACACGTGGGTGGGGGTGTAGGAATGGAATCCGACAGGTGCCCTCAGCATTGGCACTGCACTTGGTACAGTTTAGGAGATCATTCAATTTGGGGAAATGAAATAATCCTTATTCTTGAACAACTGTATGGCCCCCATTTTTAATTTTGCTTTATTTTGCTGATAGGGTTTTGTTAATATAGCCCAGGGTCTCCTGGAACCCTCAATTCTCCTGCTTTGGCTTCCTGAGTGCTAGGTTTACAGGCATGTATCACCATACCTAGCTATGAACCACATTTTATTAACTTTAATCTCCGGTTAGATTATTAGTTCCAAGAGAAAGCACTATAATTTACTTAGTTTTGCATCTCCTTAGTACCCAGTGAAGATTCTTATGCATAATCCACACTCAGAATCTGCTGGATTAAAACAAATAAATAACAAGTATTTTGTAAGTTTTACATCAAAGAACTGCTTTTGTCCAATTCTAAACCCAAACACAGTCAATTAAATACCTGTGCTTTCTTTTCATTGAAAAGTACAAGTTAAAATTAAATTCATCAAGGCCAAAGTTATAATAAAGACTACAAGGCCCTGTGTCCCTTGCCCTTCCTGGTCTTCTACTTGAGAATGGCACCTTCTCTGAGCAGCCCACATCCACACATACCCTCCTGCTGCTCAGCCCCATCCCACTCGCATTCTGTTTCCCTTCCTGACCATCTTTTCCACAGCACCTATCACCTTCTAATCTACTGTGTGATTCATTTATTTACTACCTCTCATTAGCTAGAACAGAAACTGCACAAGGATGGGGATTTGGGTCTGCTTTATTCACTGCTTTATCCTCACTGTCTAGACCTGTGTCTCACACAAGTAGGTGTTCAATAAATACCTGAAGAAATGAATTTTCCTTTAAAACAGTGGAATCAGATAGCAGAATCTGCCTTTTGTTTTAAAAAGTCCCTTTCCTTGTTTTATCATTTTTGACGTGAGTAAAGCAGATAGTTTAACATGCATACTAAAATATGGCGTGGTTAGCACTTAGTAATAATAAAGTTCGACTTTGTTTTGCCAACTGTGCCAGAGTTCCCTCCCCACAAACCTGTCCTCTGGGGTTCTCAATTTATAGACGTTCTTCTGTTTACATTTAACAATGAAGCACAGAAAATGATGCTATAATTAAATAACCTGACACAGAGTTCTTGTTTGAGGTTCCTTTTTCAACATAAGTCAAAAAGAAATACTGACAGGAATTTTGAAGACCACAGTTTACATCTAACACACCAACGAAAGAAGCTTAAAATTCCTTAAAAGTTATTAATCACTGTATAATTTCAAATGATGACTAAATACTAAACCACATACACATACAATTCAAAAGTACACATTCTAGATCAGGATTATCTGGGTCGTTTTGTAGAAATTTTCCGTTACTATTTCTATATACACAGACTTCACAAAATACCATAATGTTATTAGTCACTGACCAGTTTTTCTCTTTTCCTTATTTTGTGAGAACATCTGTTCTTTATACTGCCAGCAATATTTCAGTTTGACCTTTTTCATAGTGTGAATGGCTAACTTTTCTGGAAGTCTTCTCTTAAGCATATGAGGCTAAGTACAGAAGAGCAGTTGTAAAGAATTCATTCACTCCTTTAATATCATTAAGTTACTGAGTACCTACTGCACATATGCTCATGACAGCTCAATAGGATGAATAATGAAAACACTCAGCTAAGATCACCACATCCATCTCACTTCTATAGAAAAGGACATGGACTCCACTTTTTTTGCACAATCACCTAAAGAAACCCTGGTAACTTTCAACAATAAAAGCAAGGTTCGTGAGCCCATAAAATTATCTCACATGAAACTTCAACAGCATCTGCAGGCCATCCCCTCTTCTTTATACATTTGACTATTTTGATACCAAAAAAGGGATGTGTTCAGTTTGCCACGACAGCTGCTTTTAAAAACTAGTTTGAGTTTTTCATTATATAACAATGTTTCGCTTAATAAAAAAATCAAAATCCAAAAAATATCCCACTAGGATGGCCTTTCAATAAATTGAAAATTTCTCAACAGTATCCCCTCATGGTTTTGTTTGTTTGTCTGAAGTCCTGGGAATTGAACTGGGTGCCTTGCTCACCCTAGCCAAGAGCTCTCTGCAATGAGCTACACCCTCGGTCCTCAACATGTGTTTTATACGAACTTGTTCTAGAATATTATGCCATGTTTATCTACCAAGTCATAAAGTCCTCGTACTTCCCCCTTATAGAATTATAGCACAAAAAATTATCTGAGAGAGCACTTAGTTCAATAGTTCTGTTTTATAGACAGTAAGGCATAGGCCCAAAGAATTCAGCAGACCTGTTACTTGCTCTTCAGTTTGATAGTGTTCCTCTGCAGATCCTCAGCTCTTTAGAACCTAATGACATCATCAAGAGGTCATTTTTACAGAATCCTAGAGCAAAAAGGTGCGTCTGACTCATGCCATGGTATTTTCAGTGGCATCATATGGTTGTGAAAGCTGGACATTGAACAAGAGAGACAGAAAAAGAATTGATGCTTTTGAATTATGGTGCTGGAGACGTCTATTGAATATACCATGGACTGCCAAAAGAACCAACAAATCTGTCCTAGAGGAAGTACAACCAGAGTGCTCCTGGGAAGTAAAAATGGCCAAAGTGCGTCTTACATATTTCGGACATGTAGTCAGGAGAGAACAATCCCTGGAGAAGGACATCATGTTTGGAAGAGTGGCAGGTCAACGCAAAAGAGGAAAACCCTCCACCAGATGGATTGACACAGTGTCTGCAACAATGGGCTTAAACATAAATAAGGTGGTTTGCCTGGCACAGAATCGGCAAGTGTTTCGATCTGCTGTATATAGGGTCGCTATGAGTCGGACTTGACTCGACGGCACCTAATAACAACAACAACAGAGCAAAAAGGCATCTGGGTCCACAGAATTACAAATTCCTAACAAATGACTCAATTCTCTCTACATTATTCCTCAAAAAATCATCAATCAATTAACACAAGCATCCAAATAAGAAGTAGTATACTCCATTAAAAAAAATAATAATCCCAACTTTTTGGGAGTGACTTTCATCTTTTGCCCTGAAGGTTGTTTCTAGTACCTTCCTCTTATTGGCCTTCCTTGCATTCTCTGGAATTACAAAACAAAAGCAATCTGAACCCTGCCCTATCAGATGTTTCCAAATGCACGATGATAATCATCATATCCCTGCAAAGCCTAAACGTTATCACCTCATGCAATCATTTCTCCTAAGGCCTGCTATCCAGGCCCCTGCCCCTCCCCATCCCAGGCACAACGTAGGTGATCCATGCCCTTCCTGAAATGCAGCACCCACAGCTGACTGCAAATGGCCACATCAGTTCTGGGTAAGGGTAAATATTAACTCTCATTCTAAGCACTATATTTCTAGTCATTTCACGGGCAAATAGATTGCATTTGACAGCCTTACATTGTTGGCTTAAACTGAGTCAACTAAAACGAAGAGGTGAAGGGTATGGTGGAGCATGCCTGTAACCCTAGCGTTCAGGAGGCTGAGGTGAAAGGATCACCGCAAGCTCAAGGCCAGGCCAGCCTGGGCTATATAGTGAGACCTTGTCTCGAAAAACATCAACGCCAGCTGGGCGCAGTGGCACACGCCTGTAATCCCAGCAGCTTGGGAGGCGGAGCCAGGAGGATCGCAAGTTCGAGACCAGAGGAAGTCTGCGTAACTCAGCGAGACCCTGTCTCAGAAAGTAAGGAAAAAAATAAATGGGCTGGGGGTGCAGCTCAGTGGTCCAGCACTTGCCCCGGGATCAACCCCCAGTACCACACACACACACACACACAAAATATCAATGCACGAGGCAGGCAGCGTAGACCTCTTTCAACTTGCATATAAGAGGCTAGTCTTTGCCTATAATGTGCTCCCTGAACTCTCCTCGCCACTCTAGTGCTTATGCAGTCATTGACTCAGTCAGTTGATCTCTTGCCTAAAAACATCAACTCTCCTATCTATGTGCCCACAGGGTCTCTCTCCCACTCACCACCGAAAACCGCTTCCTTGTCATAGCTGATGATTTAGACTGGGCAAACTACTCCTGATATGAAGTTTCCAAGTAGACACCATTGTCAGAGTTGACATTTTTCCCTAAAATATTTTAAAACCCAAACTCTTACCCAGAATCCTTTTCTTTCTTTTCTTTTTTTTTTTTTTTTTTTGCTTAAAGTTTATCGCTTCAAAGAATTTTTTTGATACTTCAATCTTTAGGGAAAAATGTATAAAGTTCCAGAGATATCAACAATTCATAAATTCCAAGGGGCTTTTGGGCAGTTTTTTTTTTTTAAATCAGTATCAGAAAAATCTCACTTCCCATTTTAAAAAAAGTACACACGCATATTTGAGGCTAACTGATCACTACTGCTCAGTCACAGGATGACAGGGAAAAAAAAAAGGCGCCACCATAAAAGGATGTCTGTGCAGCCTCTCAAAGTAACACGCCGAGGTTAACTAACTTCAGTTTGGGCAAATACTGACTGCTACCCGGAGGCTCTAGCAAGTCACCGATATGTAAGTACTAAACACTTTGCTTTTTTAAGAAATCCTTTTAAGTTAAGAAAAACTTAGGCCTAAGTTTTAATGTAAAAGGTAAATAAACAGAATCTATTAAACAGCTACAGATATTCCTAACCAAAATTATTCTATTAATGTGGTTTAGATTTTTTGATTACTGTCAGTTCTAATTAGCTATTACTAAGTAAGGTGAAAGAAATGACTCAATCGTGTTAGAAATACCAATGCCAAAAACGCAGGCTCACTTAGTGCACTTCTGTATAAATTCACAATGACAAAGAACAATGCCAAGTATAAATTAGCAAATAACGCCAATATTTTAAGATCCTTTAATACGAAAAGAAAGTTTACTTAAAATGGAGTATACCTGCATTTGAATGTATTTTATATATAATATATCCAGTTTTGAGCACAATTTTAAAATAAAACTCATTACATATTACTATATGGCCACATAGCTATGTACAGAAAAGTCTTTCCTATATTTAAAATTATTTCTCAGGATAGAATGCCAGTAGTAAACTTCCAGCAGCAAAGGACAGCATTTCTTGGTTTACAAAAATATTTTGCCAGTTGACTTCCCTACCAGTCTAGGCTTCACTGACTCTCAGGAGTGAAGATAATCCTAAAGTTTAACCATTAACTGTTGTTGTTAGGTGCCATCGAGTTGTTATCCAACTCATAGCGACCCTTATAGGGTTTTCAGCAGCTGACTTTTTTCGAGATTGTCTTGGGAGTGGATTGCCAGTTCCTTCTCCCATTTTTGCGGTGCTGGGAATTGAACTCAGGACCTCAGAGACTGCAGGGCAGCACTCTACCAACTGAGCTAAATCCCAGCCCCAACCATTAACTAGATGAGTGAAAAAACAGTATCTATGTTGTTTGGTTTATATTTATTTGATGAGCAGTAAGGCTAAACAAACCTCCTTATTTTTTTTTTTTTAACTTCTTGCCTAAAGAAAAAAATCACAGTACAAAGAATTACATGCAGTGATTTGCCAAAATTTATGTCCAAGTTGAGAATGGGGATATTAGAAACTCTAGCAAAATGTAAGCCATGAGGAGACTTCCGTTAAAGAAGGTGCCGCAGGGTGTGTGTGTGTGGGGGGGGTGTTTGTTATTGTTTTTTGGTAAGTGTTTCAATTTTGGGGTGCTGCTCTGACTACAACAGACTGCAATGGTTAAGAGTAGAAGCCTGGGGGTCAGACTCAAACCTAGGTTCCTTTTGCTTTACAAGCTGTGTGGCTTTGTGTAAGTTGCTTAATGTCTCTGGCATTCAGGGCTTCATTTGTAACACGGGGAGTAACTTCTGCCAGTTCTTATAACACTGCTTCTCACAGAAGTGCTAAAACACTGTGTAGCAGCCCCCACCTTGCCCACTGGACTATCAAAGGATGGATCCAAAGAGCCAAGTTTCCTTGCCTTTGCATTTCTGTGAAAATTCTTTTTCTTGAACTTATTTGAGCTCTTTATTTTACGGAATATTTTACATAAAGACTCTGGACCTGTGGGTGACTATACATCTCACCATGCTTTCTAGTATTTCTAGTTAGTTGTACTTTTTGAATCTAAAGCTGCAAAAGCAAACGGCTCCACAAAGCATTGCTACTCACAGGCTTGTGTGTTGCGTGGGTGGCAGTGGTGACAATTCCTTCTATGTTACTTTCAGTGGCCTCCTAGAGTTTATTAGTACCATGACCAGTCACTTAATGGAATAAATACTAACTCAGGTCACTCCAGGATTTTCTTGCACCAATGTTAGACATTTACTAGATAACCTGCGAAGGTCTGTTTGCAGCAGCCTCGGGGGTAAAAAGGATGAGACAAAGTCAACACCCTTAACACACTGACAGAGGGGCACTGACCGCCTAAGAAAGGGGTTCACCAGGGAGACCGTTCTCTCTAGCACGGAAAGGACTGCTGGGGGTAAAAGGCCCTAGAGGGTGGCATGGGCTGACCATGCGCAGTGCCCTCCCGTCTGTACAGCCAGCCCGTTGGCTTCCAGAGAAGTCTATACAATACCCAGCGTCCATGCAAGATGAGATAATGCACGTGAAAACCCCCTGGAGGAGCACATACTCTTGGGGTGTTTGGGACCCCATTAAGAATAAAAAATGTTGTTAAATATCTGCAAATACCTAAAATGTAGTGTTAAAATTAAATAATAACTTAAAAGTTATATTATTATGCGAGGTATTCACCATCTTCTTTCAACTGAAATTTCAGTCTAGATCATTCTATTATTAAAATATTATTAAAAACAGTAAAATCTAAATCACTCATAAAACCTTTACTGACTTTAAAATATGGTACAAATGAATGAATTCCTTCATTTAAATCCACTTATCTCCCTCCTTCCCCACCCACCTCATCTCTCTCGTTCAGACAAGAATGAGCTGGTCCACGTTAAAGTTTGGAGATGCCTTCCTATTTCACCTGGTTTCCACCCACTGTATCAGATCATGTTGGAAATCGGAACCAGGGATAAAACATTTGCATTGAATGTGATTTCTGGAGCCAACAGGCCTGGGTTTGAACCCTGACAATTAACAGCTGTGTCTGTAGGCAGGTGGCTTACGTGCTCTGTGCCTCAGTTTCACCATGTGTAAATGGACTGGTGGAAGTACGGGGAGAGGTCAGTGAGTGACTGCAGGCAGTCGCCCATGGCAGTGCAGGCACAGTCTGCACGGAACTGCAGGGTCCTTACTACTCATCAAGGGCTTACTGTCTGCATGAGAATCTGTCAGTGAGGATCAGGTGAGCTGCCATTGCCTATTCTTTAACTAATGACTATCTACTGAAAATCAATTATCAATCAGCTGGAGATGTGAGAAACTGACATCACACAGCCCACTCTCAGTACTTCACAGGTGCATGGGAGACAAAACCGAAACCACCTCACAGCCCAGGTACGACTAGAGAGCACAGCGCCCCAGCAAAGAGCCCACCCTGTCTCCTTGGGGAGGTGGGAGAGTGAGCAGGAGGATGGCGGTCAGGAAAGCTTCCAGGAGCAGCTGATTTCCAAGGAGATCTTACAGGAAAGTAGGGGCTCCGGGTGCAGGACGGGACAAGGAGTGGCAAGTGGCAGAGGGCACAGACGAGTGACAGAATGGACACATCCAAAGATGGCGAGGAGTCTAGCATGGCTGGAGCCAGCCCAGATGAGAGGGAGGACGGCCAGTGACCCAGAGGCACCATGAGGGAAGCTGTGATGAAGAGCTTTCAGTCTGCCTGGGACCTACAGGCACCACTGGAAGAGCTATCAAGAGGCTGCTGTGGTTGCTTCAGGGAGAGGAGGAAGGACTGCTTAAGGCAAGGCCATGGGAGGAGGACAGGCAGGCAGGCAGGCAGATGCAACACAGGACAGGGTTGGAGGCCAGAGGAACAGGGCTGCTAACTAGAGGAGGATGGAGCTGTGGTCACTCACATGACCCCTGACTTGGAGAATCCCAAGCAAATGGTTGAATTCATCTAGAATTCAGTTTATCCATAAAACAAGGAAATTTAATGTGCCAGCTAATTTCCATGAACTAATACAGATAAAATTCAAAACTCCCTTGACCTTTAATGAGAAAAATGTATATACTTCTAGAAACAATTTGGACTAAGAAGAAATATACAGACACAGACCTTCATTATAAAGAGTCTTTTCCATTATGCAGCTAGCTAAGCCACAAATCCTACAAATCATGCCACAGGGAAACACACGGTCTCTGTTTGCCTTAAGCCAAAATGAGTGCCATGGTAGGATTCTTTTAGTTTCTCACATTTCCCTACATATTACATCATCTTCATCTCTGATAACTTCCACAGCTTCCACATTGTTAGGTGCTGTCAAGTCGGTGTCTGACTCATAGCGACACTACACACAACAGGTGAAATGGTATTGTCAGTGCTCCTCTGCTATTCATAGGGTTTTCAATGGCTGATTGTGTTTTGGGAGTGGGTTGCCAGGTCCTTCTCCCACACAGCTTCCTAGACACCAAAAGCCATGCAAGGAATCAACAGTGGAAGGTGAAGCAAATAATAGCTGGAATATGTACAACTGCAAATGTACAAGGGGATGTTTATTTAGCCAGACAATCCTCGCTCTTGGGCTCCTTTCACCTTTCACATCCAGGGGATAGGTCTGTGCAGGCGAAGCAGGTCTTCACCAAATGCCCCCAAGGGTCAGGACACCATAAGCGGTACAAAGAGGAAACTGTGGGCTGGTGTGGGCTGCTGTGTTCTGTCTGATCTTCTGCAGACCCACTTCGGTGGTCTGAATCAGACTATGTCACAGTGTCAGCAGCAGCAACACAAAGCTAATGACACCTTGGGATGGTTGCCCACTATGGCCCCTTGGTTCATCACACTTTCACAAACAAGAGAAAGTGAGCCCTCCTCAGGCAGACAGACCATGCTCATCTCTGCTCTACTGAATATAATCACCTTGGTATGTGTGATTTCTTAGAGAAGGATATAGGGAACACTGAGCCAGTGTCCAACAGAGCTATAGCTATCGATTTAGGACTCCCAGATGGTTATGTGGAAAAATCACCTAACAGTGCACACAGATTTATTTTAACTAGGTCACTGGGGCATGCATTGACTATTAAAGTAGTTGGTTAGCAGCAGAGTAGAACGGACGATATGATTTTACCATGAAGTAACAGGAGGCTGCCCTGTGCCTTGGGCTCCTCTTCACAGTCAGGCATTAATGTTTTCCATCTGCCCACGTAACAAGCAAAGGGGGCACAAAGCAGCTCAGGAGAGAGTGCTTCAGTCAACTAAAGAGGAGGTGACAACAATTGCTAGCTGAGTGCTAGGACCTCACATGTGTGACCCTAGACCCAACTCAGATCTCCCTGTTTGTGCAAGAGCAAGGAAGCTTATCCCAATGCCAGACACATGCTTTTAAACTTAGGTGATCAGAGGAAGAGATAGGGAACGCTTTCTTCCTTCCATGGAGTCTGTTTGTTGTCAAGTGACTTCAGCAACTGTTCTGAGATGTCTATGTTGGCTTTACTCCCTCAGTAAGACAATATCCTTCTTACTCCACTTAAACTTGAGACTTCATCTTCCTCCTCCTCTTCCAATGATTTTATTTCTCCCCAGTCCAGGCATTTCTCCTTCATTTACCTTTCCTCAGGAAAGTAGCCAAAGGACAGTGTATCAACAGGAAGCACAAAAAGAACTGGATAAAACAACATCCACAATTTAACAGCAAACCATAAGCAATATCTGTGCCTCCACATTTTGGTGACCCCCTTGTTTATTTTTGAGAACTTCCTCTCTGGTACATGCCAAAGAGTGGGCACTGTAAACAAGGTCGCCTCTCTGTGTAAGGCGGGTCTCAACCTCAGATTGGCAACCACTTCTCTTAACCCAGTCAAGTCACTGCCAATGACAGAAATTTAAACAAAATTCTAAGTAGTAGATCCTTTCCATTTAAGGTGTTAATGATTATTAAAATAAATATTAAGAGGCAATGATATTCAGGAATCTTACAGCAAAATGAAAGGCTACTATTCTAGTATGAACTAAATCTTGGAATAGGGTGAAGTTTTCGTTCAGTTTCTGGCACAAATAAAAGCTAAGAAAACATTTTAAAATTGTCCAATCAAGTCAATTAGGATAGTAGAAGGTATACATATCCTTTGAAACCTCACAAATGCCTTCAAGTTGGTTCCCACGGTAAATATTTCTGGAGTACAAATTAGAGCTTAGGCAATTTTCTTAAAAACTAATGAGTTTGGGGAAGAGCTTTTAGTTTTTTCTTTCTTGTGGCTAGAAAAAGAAAAAAAAAAAAAAAGACCTGTCAGTTCATGTCAACATGTCCGGTTATGCAAAATTGAGATGATAATATCTCAAGAAATGCTGGCAACTCTATTGGCAATGAAGTAAATTATACAGAAAAACACACACAGGCCCACTTCCAATAACATAAGGGAAAACACTTTGGAAGATATTTTACTAGGGAAGAAATTAATTGTTTTGCACATTAGGATAACAGAAAAGTTAAAAGGATCAAATACTGCATTAGAGACAAAAAAAAGGATTATTTCCTTTGCTTATTGGTAAAATAAAAGAACGACACAGGTGACTTCCAGGTAGTTCATTTTTAGGCAGAGCAAGTGTTTGAGGTCAACTGAGCCCTGTTTTCTGCAGGTCAAACCTGAATAAGGATGCACATTTCATGCAGCCTAGTTACTATCGGTGCCCTCAGAGAAAAGGCCACTGTCTGATTCCTGTCCCTCAGCATGGGGAGGAAGAAGGAATATATCTTTTCACCACAAGCATTATGAGGAAACTATAACTCTTACTGAGATTAGTGCTCCAAGGAAAAAAGATTTAGACAAACATCTCTGAGGGCTTTTCTCTAGGACGTACAATGACAAGTTATAGTACTTTCAAGTTTAACTCATATAAATCCCAAATAACATATTAGAAGCTGCTGCCTAGTAATAATTAAAATGTAGAACACTTAAAATATATTTGAGAATATAAAATTATACGTGAAAGTGATTAAAAGAGGAGTTTGCGATTCTAAGGTTGATACAGGCACCCTGTAATGCAAACATCAAGCCGAATAATGGTATGAAGGAGAAGGAGCACAGCAAAGAATCCTTTACCTAAGAGCACTTCTGATTCATCCTACTGTATGTCCACATTCTGCAAGTGCCATTTTTGGCCATATGAGGCCCAACAGTGGTAAGAGCGCCCCTCAACAGTATTCCCCTCAGGGCTGGCTTCCCACTTGGAAGGCACCTCTCCTAGAGGAAAAATGCCCCTTGTGCTTAGGAAGAGTCACCTGTCTGCTCTGGAAGGGCTAGGCCACGTGCGCCTGCGTTGTCTATTCTGAAACCACAAATTCTCAGTTCTTCAAAGGCATATGAAACAGTTGCCCCAGCAAAGGAATGGGTAGAACATGACAGAGAAGGATCTAGCATGACCTTTCACTTCTTGAACCCTTGGCTCCTCACCTGGAAAGTAGGTAGAGGAGCGCAATACATCCTGTGAGGTTCCTACAGGACATGATTTAAAGGTAGGCACCTAGGAAGTTAATGCACAAATGTGAATAAAGAGCACTAAAGGGGAAGCTTCGATAAGTATATCCGACGAAAAAGGTTTTTGCAAGAAGAGCTAAAAAAAAAAAATTTCCTCCTCAGATTAAAAAACATTGCTTACCTACTTAGTCTTCTCAGTCAATTTATGGTCAGTGTTAAAATTTAGACTTAGATGGGTAAAGTTCCCATGTTCTGGCACATATACTATCCATGCAGACATCTTTCTGTGCACATATGTGTGTCTGTATTGGCTTTCTCTCCCCAAAGCTGCATGCCAGGTCATCTGCTTTCCTTACCATAATTCCTTGTCTAAACACAGGCTTCTATGTTGCCTACACTATAAAATACTTACCCCATCACCTAATGAAGGACATTTAAATTGTTTGCAAATTTCCATCTTTATAATTAACACTGTGTTAAAAGTTCCCACACATGAACTGTTCTGAGATCTCTGTCATTTCTGACTCTAACAGATGTAACAGTTCATTCATGGATACAGCCACATGTCACATTCAAGCTGACATGCAATGGCACCTTCTTCCCTGAATTTTACATTCCAGTGACTTCCCTCCTCTTTGCAACAGTAATTACTCACATGGAGGATTCTCCAACTCCACGATGAGAGGATATTTCCCCCTGCCATTTATTTTGAAGTCATTTCTCATGAACCTGCTTTGAAGTACTCTTCAAAATTTATAAGTTGAGAGTTTTAGAAAAAAAAGCATTTTCACAGAAATTAGAAAACTATATTAATATACCTCAGCCACAATACTTGCCTATAATTTTCACTCTCTCTGTGTCTAATCTTGATACCTCAGAAGTTGCTTTTCACAGAAGTCTTTCCCAAATAAATGGATACAGTTTTTTCCACTTTTATTCCACAATATAATTCCTAAGATTTTCTATTTAAGAACTACTTCATTTCTCTTCTGCACAAAACATACTATCTTTTTTGTTTCCAATGTCATTAATTTCCATTGTTGTCCTTTTTGTTTTCTTCTATTATCTTTGGATAAATTCAGTTCTTTTCTAGCTTTCTGGACTGTAGACTTAACTTGCCTATTTTCAGTCTTTCCCTTTCATAATTAGTTCTAAGCATTTCAAAACTCACACTGTGATTTCTTCTATATCCTAGGAGTTCCTTAGAAATGTGTTTTTCAGTTTCCAAATTTATCTTTTATCTCTTTATCGTTGTATTCTAACTTGGCTGCACTGCAGTCAGTCAATGTGATCTGCTTAATGATTTTCTGAAACTTTTGAAACACCTCTCCTGACCTACTACATGGTCAAATTTGTACACATACTTGAGCCTTCAACACAAATTCTGTTAGGTTTTAAAACATGTTAGGTAAATCTTCAAAGTGTTTAATCTTTTTTACCAATCATATCCTAATTGAAAAGAATATTTCCCATTTTGATTATGGATTTTCTAGTTTCTTCTTTGAATTATGTCAAATTTTGCTGGTAAATGAGCATTCGATTATTTTTATATTCTTTGTGGATTTTTTGTAGCACCCTGTTTTATTCCTATTCACACTAAACTTGCCATGAATTCTTTTTTCTCCCGACATTGTTGTTGTTGTTGTTGTTGTTGTTGTTGTTGTTAGGTGCCGTCGAGTCGGTATCCGAGTCATAGCGACCCTCATAGGGTTTTCAATGGCTGACTGTTTCAGGATTGCCTTGGGAGTGGATTGCCAGGCCCTTCTCCCATTTTTTGCAGTGCTGGGAATTGAACTCGGGGCCTCAGAGACTGCAGCGCAGCGCTCTACCCACTGAGCTAAATCCCAGCCCCCCCACCCCCGACATTAGGAGTGCTAATTTATTTTTTCATTGTTTGGGATTAACCTAATATGTATTTTCCAACGTCTGTATTTTGAACCTTCCTAAATTGCTTTGGTTTAAATTCTCTTTTAAGCAGCATACAGCTGCACTAAAAAAAAAAAAAAAAAAAAAAAAAAAACCTAAACTGATAGCCTCTTTCCTTTAACAGGTAAGTTCAATCCATTTCAGCTGGATGGGACATCTTTGTCTTCTCTTCCTCTGTGTTCTCTACTTACTGTCCTTCTCTGCCACAGTCTCCTTTCTGGTCTGCTCTTGGGTAACACGCTGGTTGTGTTCTCTCTTGCTTCAGGTTCTGTTTGCATACTGTAAGGGTTCATCTATCCCCGCTGTATGCGATGCACACCTACGCTATGAGGGCAATCCTCTGATAACCCTCAGTGCCCGTTAGCATCCCTGCTTTAAGGTTGTTAGAATGAAGTTAGCAAAGTCCCAGCTCATTTACTACAGCATGCAGAAGATTTGTAGTCCGTGCTTTCAATCACCGTAAGGACAGTCTTCTTTCTTTATAATATAGCAGCAGTGTCACTAGAAACATTGAAATTTTCCCTTAATTTGGTGACTTTCATGTGAGTTTCACGCAGACAGTCCTACAAAGACAAAATTTTTCTTCTAAAAATAATCACAGGATTTACTGCTCTACTCTTTCACTTTCGTCAAAGTTCACCGTTTTGCTGGAACTGTACTAGAGGTTTCCAATTCTTCAATTGAAGCTTGAAATTTCTGCCTTAACATTATTTATAACCAGAAAAGAATTGAAAATAACCCAAATGGGCATCAAAGGAGTAGCTACACAAATTATGCATTAACACACTGGAATACTGTGGATATCAAACGTCTCCATTAAATCTATACATAGAAGAAATCTACAGATTACACCGGCATGAAGATGTTCAGTAAACAATGCAGAACACAAAGCACGTGTGGGATGTTTCCTACTATGTGCATACATTCTGCATGCTTAATTTAAAATTTTCCTTTCGAAGTAGCTTATATCTCTGTCTACCTCTCTGTCTCTCCCCCTTCCTCTCTTTCCAGTACTGGAGATTGAACCCCTGCTAGGCAAGCACTCTACTACTTAACTATATCTCCAACCCTATTTAATTGTTTTGTGTGTGTGTGTGTGTGTGTGTGTGTGTGTGTGTGTGTGTGTGTGTGTGTATTGAGAGGAGGTCTAAGTTGCCCAGGCTGGACTCAAAGTTGCAATCTTCCTGCCTCAGCCTCCCAAGGAACTGGGATAGCAAACATGTGCCACCACACTTGGCCTTTTCCTTCTTTTTCTTCCTTTTTCTCATTTAGCAGCCGCTGTCATCTTCTCCTCCTCCTCTTCCTTTTTTTTTTTTTTAAAGAAAGCCTAACTTTCGGTTCCTGATAAGACCCAAGCTTATTTCTCATACTTTTTAGGTTAGCATAAATCAGATCACTGTGGTAAGTTTGTATTTCACTACATAAATGTGTGACTGATTTCATTTCCTGGCAGTGATATGCATTTGGGGAAAAAAAAAAAAAGTCCAACCAAAATTCAGTTTAAAAGCCAAGTTTAATGTCCGTCTAAAATGTGGGGTGCTTCACAGCATTTCATTCTTAACCAGACAATGACTCAGAAAAAAGGGGAATTTCTGCCTAAAGTTAGCGTATTCTCTTTCGTCATGAAAATGCATTTGCCCAGTTTAGATGGTCCTATTTCCTTTGCCAGGGCTCTGTCAACGCCACTAATCGTGAGAGCAAAAACATAAATTTTATTCTCAGTTCTTCCTGTTATCATATATGTAACCATATTATACTCATACACTTTTAAAACCTATATCACTATTGAAATTTTTGAAGTTGATATGTAAGTGGCAGGTTATAGTACATTGGGTTAAACATGCTTTTAATTAAACAGACCCTACTTGGCTTTTTTCTAGCTTCCTTGATCACCACTACGGGATATAGAAATGGCTAACAACTTTACTACACCGTTAACAATTCCTCAGGAAAACGCCTGTGATCTCTATGCACATCACAACACGGCCAGGATATTAATGCCACTGCACTACAGCCTTGTCTTCGTCATTGGACTGGTGGGAAACTTGTTGGCCTTGTTCGTCATTGTTCAAAACAGGAAGAAAATCAACTCAACTACCCTCTATTCAACAAATTTGGTGATTTCTGATATCCTGTTTACCACCGCTTTGCCCACACGGATAGCCTACTACGCGATGGGCTTTGACTGGAGACTAGGCGATGCCCTGTGCAGGGTGACTGCGCTTGTGTTCTACATCAACACGTACGCAAGTGTGAACTTCATGACCTGCCTGAGCATTGACCGCTTCTTTGCTGTGGTGCACCCTCTACGCTACAACAAGATTAAAAGAATTGAATATGCAAAATGCATTTGCATATTTGTCTGGATCCTAGTATTTGCTCAAACGCTCCCACTGCTCATTAACCCTATGTCAAGGCAGGAGACTGGAAGGACTACTTGCATGGAATATCCAAACTTCGAAGAAATAGCATTTCTTCCCTGGATTCTGCTTGGGGCGTGTTTCATAGGCTACGTGGTTCCACTTGTCATCATTCTCATCTGCTATTCTCAAATCTGCTGCAAACTCTTCAGAACTGCCAAACAAAACCCACTAACAGAGAAATCTGGGGTAAACAAAAAGGCTCTCAACACAATTATCTTTATCATTGTTGTGTTTGTTCTCTGCTTCACACCTTACCATGTTGCCATTATTCAACACATGATTAAGAAGCTTCACTTTCCTGATCTCCTAGAATGTAGCCAAAGACATTCATTCCAGATTTCTCTGCACTTCACAGTATGCCTAATGAACTTCAACTGCTGCATGGACCCTTTTATATATTTCTTTGCATGTAAAGGGTACAAGAGAAAGGTCATGAAGATGTTGAAACGTCAAGTCAGCGTATCGATTTCCAGTGCAGTGAGGTCGGCCCCTGAAGAAAATTCACGTGAACTGACAGAATCTCAGGTGATGATACATTCCAAGACTTCAAATAGCAAGTAAAAAGTCCTACATCTCGGGCTGTAACAAAGTGAACTGTGTGTGGTGAACTCTGAAGATCTCTTATAAAGCAAAATGATCGTTCAACTTCCAGTTAGGAATTCCTTTCAATTCCTCTCACTAGGCACTATTTCCCACCACCAACTTGGAAGTAAACTGAGATACGTATCAGCTCAAGAGAACAACATAAAACAAGCTATACTTTATAAATCAAGTAATACATCAAAAGGGAAGCTATCTTAATAGCCCTCAGTGTATAAAGAAAAGTTCTGTGTTAATAAAAACTCAATCACTGATATTTCTTGCCAACAATTTGGCAAAAGATAAAAGACTGATTAAACTGTACAATGTAAAAGTGTAAAAATGTGAATATTATAATATATTTCTGGTAAGATATTTCTTAAACCCATATTTCTTTCAGTTTTCGACTTCATCCCTTCTGTAATACATTTGTTTTGTTTGCAGTTATAATTGTTTCAAAGGACACTTTTGGAATAAAGAGCAGGATGGCTACAAAATTATGAGCATGTCTCTCAGTGCTCGGTGCCAACTACCAGCAGAAGGTAAAGGGCAAGAGTAATTAGCAATAGACAAATTTGAATAATAATAGTAAATGGTGATGGTGACTGAGGTAAGGAAAGTGTCAAGCTTCCCCTAAATAGCTATTATAGGGGTTGAAGGCCACTGCTCAGGAAGATGGTAAGAACTGTACTGGAGGTACCCACTACGGGAAGGATCCACTGGTTAATTCCTCTTGCGAATAAAAATACACACATATGCTTGGTTCTCCCTGGGTGTCTAGGAAATCATTTCTCTTTTATTCCTAGGCTGGTAGTATCTTCCACCTGTCTCTCTCTAGTTTGGGTTAGGAGAATGGGCAGGGGTGGAGGGTGAGCAGTCGGGGACATCGTGGCCTGATGAGAATGCAAAATTATAAATTAAGAGTTCGCAGGGTTCTTTACAATATTATATCCTTGCTCAAGTGAAGACATTAATTAATGAGTAGCTTGACCTTTCCAAATATAGCCAATCTGTCTGTCAGCTCAAAGTTGTTTCACTCAACCCCTGAAATTTCCCTGATATAGTACCTTAATTGGCAATGATACCAATGTAGATAATGGAAGATAAAGAGAGGAAACAGTATACCATAGTCATACTTTAAATTTATAATGGGCAATATGCTCTGGAAATATTTAAAATTCTTATTCATTTTTTACCAGATAATAAAACTGATATTTTTGTGGGGGTGGGGGACAGGGTCCTGCTAGGTAACTGAGACCTGGAACTCACTGAGTACTAACACAGGTTGGTGTTGAACTCAAGATCTTTCTGTCTCCTCCTATACAGTGCTAGCACTGCAGGCATGTACCATCACACTCGGCTTAGAAAATTAATCTTAATGGTTGATGCAACAACTTTACTGAGTGCAGTTCAGATGGGCATTGTGTTAAATTTCACACACACAAAAATCACCTGGCCTTAGAGCCACCGACAAAAATAGGCACTGGTCTTTGTAATAGCTCATACAGACAGCAGAGACTGCGGGTGGAAGTGTGGGTCTCAGTGCCCTTCCTTCACTTTATCTATCAACTTTCCCAAGTGAAAAGGAAGAGTAAACACTAATTTTGTGCAAGGCGGCACTTAGGTAGTCACTTGAGTCAGATCTTTACAAAGAAACCACCACTTAAAGGAAAAGCAGAAACAAAGTTTCCTTAATTTCTGAACCTCCTTAAGGTAAGGTAGCTCTGTGACCAGGGAGGAGCATAGACCATCACATGTGTGAGTCAACATGCTGCCTCACAGCAGGCCACAGGGTCCTGATGAGACCAATTCATAGGATCCACAGGAAGCACCACATATTGTCCAATCTAATCTTTCAACTGCTTTAGAGGGCTACAAAGTCAGGTGTGGATGAGAAACCAGTTTATAACAGGATAGGATATTTTGTTATCTGTTAAGTTTTCTACCTTCTAACTCCACTTTACTGCAAATCTACACAAACAACTGTATCTAGTCATCAATAGCACATGGACAAAAAGGTGAACTCTAAACCTACCTCCAACTAATTTTTTAAAGAATCTAGAGTCCTGCTGCCAACAGCCATACCACCGTGGCATCCGATCCCGTCAGATCTCGGAAGCTAAGAACCTGGCAACCTTCTCCCAAAAACCAATCAGCCGTTGAAAACCTATGAATAGTAGAGAAGCACTGATAATAGTGTTTCCTCTGTTGTACATAGGGTCTCTATGAGTCGGACACCGATTTGATGGCGCCTAACAATGACAACATGTCAGACTCAGCTATTAGGAGTCCTTACAAAGGCCCTCACTGCCTATTCCCTTCATCAGGCCACTATTCTCAGATGACCTTGGGCATAATCCATTGTCTTGTACTATTAGTGAGCTTTACTTTTATTTTGGGCATAGTCCCCTCACAAACAGGCAAACCTGGAGCACATGAGCATATGAGTAGCATATGAGCATAGGTGCCAACAATTTGGCAAAAAGACTGATTAAATTGTATAATGTAATAGTGTAAAAATGTTAATATTATATTTTTGGTAAGATATTTCTGAAACTCACATTTCTTTCAGTTTCAGGTTTCATTCCTTCTGTAATACATTTGCTTTGTTTTGAGTTGTAATTGTTTCTAAGAACACTTTTGGAATCAAGAGCAGGATGCTACAAAATTATGGGCATGTCTCTCAATGCTCGGTGCCCATCTACCAGCAGAAGTTAAAGGGCAAGTGTAATTAGCAATACACAAATTTGAATAATTTTTGTACTGTTATAGAACAAAGGAGGTGACCTTATATATAACACACTAGCTGAAAATCACAAACATATTAAGCATTTTCTACATGAATTAAATAATAATAGGGAGCTAGAGTAACTCATCTGGGAAAACAGTTATTATGGCAGTTAACCGTATTTCTCTCATAATCTCATCTTTATTTCTAAAAGATCACTTTATTAATTTTAAAAACTCTCAAAGCTACTTAGTTTAAATCCACTAAATGCAATGACTATTCAGTGGTAGTATAGGATGTTGTTGTTGTTAGGTGCCGTAGAGTCAGGTCCAACTTATAGCGACCCTATGTACTGAAGAAAGAAACACTCCCTGACACTGTGCCATGCATGGCACTACTGTCAGTGCTTCTCTGCTATTCATAGAGTTTTTAATGGTGGATTGTTTTGGGAGTGGGTTGCCAGGTCCTTCTCCCTAGCCATTAGCACCTGGTATTCCCAGGCCGTCTCCCATCCAAGGACTAGCCAGGCCAACCCAGCTTAGCTTCCAAGATCAAGCGGAAGTGGATAGTATAGAATAATAAGTGTCAAATGTTAGACAAGTCTTCAGTTCTATTTGAAGAACTCAAAAATTTACAAAATTGTCCATACATTATCTAATGTCTTCATTTCTATAATTCTGTGAACAGGATGAGCAGATTGGATTGCTCACACTAAGTCCAGAAAAGGTAGCTGGTCAATTAGAGGTCACAGTAAGAATGTAGCCCTAACTCCATACCCTGGCCATCAAGAAGACAGAAGATACCATGCAGACCTTGAACAAGCATAAGGCAGCTACATTGTGTCATTTTGTACCAGCAGATGATCTAATGCTTAAAAAGGATGAATAACTCGACAATCTTGTTGTTGTTAGGTACCATCAAGTGGATGTCCGACTCATAGCGACCCTATGTACAATAGGCAAAACACTATTGTCAGTGTTTCTCTGCTATTCATAGGGTTTTCAATGGCTGACTGTTTTTTGGGAGTAGGTTGCTGGGTCCTTCTCCCAAGCCTACAGCACCTGGTGTTCCCAGGCGGTCTCCCACCCATGTACTAACCAGGTCCGACCCTGCTTAGCTTCTGAGATCTGATGGGATCTGACACCATTGTTTTACAGCTGCAGGCAGCAACTCAACAATAGGTACATCATAAACTTGGCTAGGCTGTGAGCCCCAGAACCTGGCATAGCGCCTGGCACAGAGCCTGGCCCATAGAAAGTTCTCAACTATCCATTTAACTGAATAGCACACACTTTGTGCTGTTACCTACAATATTCTAAAGCCCTGCTGAAATGTGCATAGTTCTTAATTTCTCAATAAAATGGAAAGAAATGCACTAAGTGGTGGGTGGCATGTGTAACTGAAGACAGACAAATGTGTACTCTAGAAGACCCTGAAGCGTAAACTACACATATCAAAAAACAGAGCTAATTAACCAACAACTCAACAAACCAACACACCAAAATATGTTCTGCTTGGAAATAATTTCATATTTCAAGAGGCAAGGACAGTGGCCCTAACAACCAGTAACAGGCACCATGCAATGATAAAAAGGGAAGTGTTGGTCTTAAGTCTTTAAAATGTTCTATTTTGGTCACTTTTCAGCCTGTTATAATTATTTCTCTGCAAAGATAAAAATGTTTGCATGTTGACTATTCAAGTGAAGAATAAGAAATGAAAAGCATATGGACTAGAAGAAATGTAGACAAAAAGGCCCCCTCTTTTGAACCTAAGCAGGACTACATGAGAGCCACCAGAACTGCTGCGGATGGAGGTTTTACACTGACCCGAGAAGGAACCCTGTGCTTCAATTCACTTAAAACCTTAAAGAGCTAAGGATGAACATCATTCCTTGTTTACCATGTCAATTTCCCAAGCACTGAGCAGGCAGCATCTCGCTTAAGTACTACCTGAGCAGCTGCGGGGTTACTGTGCCCACTGTGCTGATAAGGAAACCGGACACCAAGGCCACCTGCTGGAGGGAGCCGGGATCCAAGCCCAACCTCAGACACAGTGCTGCAGCCCAACTGGGAACAGTTGGTCTCATGCCACTGCCATCCAAAATGCTCACTGAGATCAGGCTCCAGCTCCGCCTCTCCCCTAGGCCCCCGGCCTCCACTTCCTGGTGCCTTCTGTGCCTTGGCCCGCCTCTCCATCACCAAAGCTGAACTGCATCCATTTCTTCACGTGGCCCTAATTCCTCTGCAAACTCCACCTTCGTTCCCTGTCACCCACCCCTGATCTTCCTTCTCCGACCCACAGAAGTTAACTGGTGAACAAAGCCCTGCGTGGGTTTCTCCTCTTGCACTCTCTCTTCTTATCTTGTCTTTGCCTGATACCATCATCCTAGGCCAGATGTTGGCCATCATACCCATGAATGACTGCCACCTCTTCCCTCTGGGCCCCTATATAGAGTCAGAAACTGCAGCCTTCCTATAGGACGATGTCCAGGAAGCCAGAAGACTGCATCAGTAATCACAGTCCTAACACTTGCTCTCAACTGCACAGCATCTGCTCTGAGCACTTTCCACAAGTGAGCTCATCAAGCCCCCTAACAGTTCTATAAGTCCTGTTTACTGCACAGCACCTGCTCTAAGCACTTTCTACAAGTGAGCTCATCAAGCCCTCTAACAGTTCTGTAAGTCCTGTCTTACTTAACATCCCCATGTGACCCCCTATAAAACTAGACAGCCTTGAAAGAGACACTGCTACCAAAGAGCATTGAGTTCCTTTGGAGGCGGGGGTGGGAAATTCTGTCCAATGAATTACGGAAAAAGTGACATGTCACTTCCAGGCTAAAGAGTGAGAGCAGTAAAGGATGTTCCCGCCAGCTCTTCTCTCCTGCCACAGCAAGCAGGGATGCTCTAGACCGTGGGAACTTTGTCAGCCTGGATTCCTGGACGGGTTAGCACAGAACTCTCACACCCCATCCATATGTTAGACACCCAGCACAAGAAACGCACTTCAGGTATTAAGCCACTGGGATTCCAGGCGCATTTGTGGCTGATTAATGGGCTTGGTTATCTTCCTTGAAAACACTAAAGACCTTCTCTTTCTCTTTAGGAGCACATGGTGTTGCTTGTTGTTAAAAAATATTTTTTAGATGTCTTGTCTACTCAACTAACCTGAAAGCTGCTCATGGACAGGAGTCTAGTTACTTCCTGCCCCACATGGGACCTGATGCAATTGATTCCAAAACAAGAACCTGAATACTTTTTGAATGGCTTTTTTCCATTTTTTCAGAGTGTGAGAAAATTTATTTCTAGTTTCTGTATCTGTATCATGACTTTTCTCATGATTTTCTCATAGGTTTTGAAAAGAAAAGAGCGTATCAGAATGAAACTTCACTGAAGTTACAAAAGCTTTACATCTTCCTCATTAAAAAAGTAACATTCTGACACATTCTTACTGCCTATGGGAAGTAGTGCCACAATCTGCCCCTTCACTCCTACAGTGAAACAGCTGCACACCCTGCCCCACTGCTTACACAGTAAAAACATCAGAGTTACTGCCTGTATTAGTCTTTAAAAAGACAAATTCAAATTATACTATCATCTACTGGCATATCGTGTATTATAATTCAAGACAGTATAAGTCTTTGGCATTTTGTTGCCTATTTATCCCCATCAACGGGCCAAGGGCAAAAAAAAAAAAAAGGTCATGATATTGAATGTTATTAGTTTAAAGAACAGCTGTGAAGAAGAAGACTTAAACCCATACACTGGACACTTGTGACAAAATTCAAAGCAGTCCTTATTTCTGGTCCCAACCATGGTTTTCCAGTGCCACCTGAAAAGCAGTATATGACTACACGTGTTCCCACACACTGGGTGTCTGGATAGACCCAGAGACTGGTAAAACTGGGGCAGGTACAGGTTTGCAGGATACTGTAGACCTTGGCCATGCAGATTTAGGAAGCAAGTAGTTAAAGAGGACAAGTGTCTTGTTGTTGTTGTTAGGTGCTGTTGAGTTGTGTCCGACTCATAGCGACCCTCATAGGGTTTTCAATGGCTGACTGTTTTGGGATTGCCTTGGGAGTGGATTGCCAGGTCCTTCTCCCACTTTTGCGGTGCTGGGAATTGAACTCAGGACCTCAGAGACTGCAGCGCAGCACTCTACCAACTGAGCTAAATCCCAGCCCAGAAGTGTCTCATTAGGGACTGTCAAATTTTTTGGAATTTGTATGGTGAACAAAATGCTAATAAGGTGATAGGTACATGGTAGTCATTATACTATTCACTCTGTATTTGTGTGTTGCACATTTTGTGTAATGAAAACATTTTTAAATGTTAGTATAGTTTAGTATAGGTTAGTATAGTTTAACCTAGTCCCTCACTCCTGTTACAACAGCGGTGATAGCAGAAATTGAAGTACATATTCAGAAAGAATTGAGAGATAGGGAGAGGTGGTGCTGGGAGTCTCTGTCGCTAACAACTCAACTGTAGTAACACAAGCCTATGAGGATGGGACACACAATAACCACATTCGTGTTCTAAGACCACATGTGAGGGGAGTCTCAACAGACATGCAGGAAATCCTACTAAGGGTGGCGGGTGGTGACAAAAGCACCAACAAAGTACAGGTTATACCCCAAATCCACATGCAAAGATCAGCAGATTTTTACGAACACACGCACATGCACACAATGCTCTCTGAGGGACTCCATCTTCTAGCACAAAGACCCACAGTGAAAACTGTGGGCGCACTGCTGTGAATACATACATTTGAGGTAAAATATAAAGGGCATGAATTTCCATCCAGGCACACCCCGTAAACAGCCATCATGCAGTGACTCAATGAGTCCTCAGTTCTGCCAGCCAAGGTTCAGTTATAGATAAACAGAAACCTCTCAAGCTACTTTGGGAAAAAGATTTAGTACACAGAACTGCTGCCAGATCTGACTCATAGCAACCCTATGTACAACAGAACAAAACACTACACAACACTGCCTTACATGTGATCTTTTTATGGTTGAGCCCACTGTTGCAAGCACTATGTTTCTTCTCATTTTCAGTCATGTCATATCAGCAAAAGGAGGTCTCAGGGGCTCTAGTCCATTCCCATCATTAAGGTCGACTCTACTTTGAGGAGGCAACTCTTCCCCAGTTGTTTCTTGAATGCCTTCCAGCCTTGGGGGCTTATTTTCTGGCACTATATCTAACAGTGCTTCTCTGCTATCCATAGGGCTTTCAGTGGCTAACTGTTTTTGGAGTGGGCTGCCAGGTCCTTCTCTCTAGTCTGTCTTAGTCTGAGAGCTCAGCTAAAACCTGTCCACCATGGGTGACCCTGCTGGTATCTGAAATAGCAGTGGCAAAGCTTTCAGCATGAACGCAACACATAAGCCCCCGCAGAATGATAGGTTGGCAGACACAGTATTAGGCACTTATAAAACTACTGAAAGGACCCCATGGGCAGATCCTGGTGTGACTCCAGGAATAGCCTACTAGAACACATGAGAACTAGTCTACCAAGAGAACTGCTTCCCCTGATGCCCTGTTGGGAAAGCAGGAGGTTCTGACATCAACTATGAGCTCCAGGTCAAACCACTGCACAGTTTAGAGATCAGGATGTCGTCAGAACTGTTGGGTTTGTAGAACCGCACCAACAAAATGTGTATCTCATGTGCTCCTGCCTTGGCTCATACTGTACTCAGGAGCCACACGAGTCATCTGACTGGTGGAGTCTAAACCATATCCGGGCCTCTGGATGCAGGGGAGTTAAGCAACAGAGCACTCAGCTTTCCCACCCCTGCTCTATGGGGAAGTACACCAGGAGGACCCTGCGCCACATAATGAGCTAGCTGATCCGGAAGTTCCATCATTCCATTCCAACAGAACGTTAGACTACTCCTGCAGAAGTGAAGAAGGAATGCCAGAGGAGGAGGAACAGCAGCAGTTTAAGAGACATCACAATAAAATGCAAAACCAAATGCAAAAGAGAATTTCCAGGGCACCAGAACAAACTTCAATATTCTTTTGTTGTTGTTGTTGTTAGGTCCCATCGAGTCGGTATCTGACTCATAGTGACCCTCATAGGGTTTTCAATGGCTGACTGTTTCAGGATTGCCTTGGAAGTGGATTGCCAGGCCCTTCTCCCATTTTTGCGGTGCTGGGAATTGAACTCGAGACCTCAGAGACTGCAGCGCAGTGCTCTACCAACTGAGCTAAATCCGAGCCCCAATATTCTTTTACTAGTATATAATATCAAGGAAGAATTATAAAATTTTTACGTAAGTTAACATATGGTTATATAAGAAATATAATTTTTTACAGCTTACTGAAATATGGAATAAAATATTATGATGTCTGGAAATTGCTCCAAAATACTCCAACTACAAATGCTGGGAAATATAAGGAAAAATAGCAAAATATTAATTATTAAATCTGGGTAATAAGGCTCATTTTAATATTCTGCTTGTGTGATAGAAATTTTTCATCATAAAACATTTGAAAACATTATTCCAAGAGAACTATGGGAAGTACAGTATATTTTAATCTATTGCTTCACCTCGAAAACTTTAATGTTACCACAGCATGAATATAGGTACTACCTACAAAATAACTGGCTTATTCGCTTCAAAAATATGGTGGCTGGCATGTGCCTGTAATCTCAACACTCAGGAAGTAGAGGTAGAAGGATCAGGCCAGCCTGGGCCATGTGGTGAGTTAGAGGTCAGCTTGGGCTACACAGTGAGATCCTGTCCCAAAAAACCAAAACAACAACAACAAAAATGTCAAGGTCATCACATACACATTGAGGAATATTCAGATAAAACTAAATGCAAGATGTATAACTGGATTGGACCAAGGACCAGATTCTTTTTTCCTTTTTCTATGAAGGGTATGGCCTGCAGCAGTACCACTGTGGCATCTGATCCCGTCAGATCTCAGAAGCTAAGCAGGGTCAGGCCTGGTTAGTCCTTGGATGGGAGACCACCTGGGAACACCAAGTGCTGTAGGCTTGGGAGAAGGACCAGGGAACCAACTCTCAAAAACAATCAGCCATTGAAAGCCCTACGAATAGCCCAGAGAAGCACTAACAATAGCATTTCGCCTGTTTGTACATAGGGTTGCCATGAGTCAGACACTGACTCGACGGTACCTAACAACAACAACAACAACATGAAGGATATTACTTAGACAATTGCCAAATATGAATAAAGTAATACATACTGTTTTATTGAGGAATAAGAGGATGTTATACTATAATTTCCTCTCAAATGATGGAGAAAACTATGTATATGCTGTGTTGTTAGGTGCCTTTAAGTTGGATGTGACTCATAGTAACCCTATATATAACTGAACGAAACACTACCTGACATGGTGGCATACAGGATATTTTTTAAGTTTGAGCCCACTATTGCAGCCACTATGTTTCTTCTCATTTTGAGTCATACCACATCAGCAAATGGAGGTCCCAGGGGCTTTACTCCATTCCTGTCATTAAGATCAACTCTACTATGAGTGTCAGTTTGCGGTACTATGGGGGTTTGCATGTGGCTGTGATGCTGAAAGCTATGCCACCAATATTAAGGTAACAGCAAGGTCACCCAAGGTGAATAAGGGTCAGCTGAATTTCCAGGCTGAGAAAGACTGGGGAGAAGGACATGGCTAACCTACTCCTCAAACAATTAGCCACTGAAAACCTTATGAATAGCAGAGAAACACTGTCAGATACAGTGTTGAAAATGAGCCACCCAGGTTGAAAGGTACTCAAAAGACAACTGTGGAAGAGTTACTTCCTTAAAGTAGAGTCTCTTTTAATGATAGGAATGAAGTAAAACCCCCCCCCTTCCTCCAGGAACCTCCATGTCCTAATGTGGCATGACTAAAAACGAGAAGAAACAATTGCAAATATCCATTAATAATTGGAATGTGGAATGTATGTAGTATGAATCTAGGAAAATTAGAAAATCCTCAAAAGGGAAATGGAGTGCATAGGCATTGACATTCTAGGCATCAGTGAGCTAAAATGGACTGATATGGGCCATTATGATCAGATAATCACATGGTCTACTACAACAGGAATGACAGGTTAAAGAGAAATGGAGCTGCATTCATCATCAAAAGAGACATCTAAAGATCTGTCCTAAAGTACACTGCTGTGAATGACAGAATAATATCCATACACCTACTAAAAAGGCCAGTTAATGTGATTATTATTCAAATGTATGCATCACTAAGGCTACAAATGAAGATAGAGAAGATTTTTACCAGCTTCTGCAATAGGAAATAAATTGAACATGTAACCAGGATAACTGATTATTATTAGGGGCTGGAATGCAAAAGTTGGAAACAAAGAAGGCTCAGTAGGCGGAAAATATGGACTTTGGTGACAGAAAAGATGCTGGAGATCGCATGATAGAATTTTGTCAAACCAATGACCTTTTTATTGCAAATACATGTTTTCACCAAGATAAATGGTAACTATCCACATGGAAATCACCAGATGAAATATTGTTGTTGTTATTAGGTCCCATGAGTCAGTGTTCAACTCACGGCGACCCTATGTACAATAGGCAAAACAGTATTGTTACTGCTTCTTTGCTATTCATAGGGTTTTCAATGGCTTTTTTTTGGGAGTGGGGTGCTGGGTCCTTCACCCAAGCCTACAGTGCTTGGTGTTCCCAAGTGGCCTCCCATCCAAGTACCAACCAGGCCCGACCCTGCTTAGTTTCTGAGATCTGACGGGATCAGATGCCACAGTGGTATGGCTGCAGGCTAGATGAAACACATAGGAACCAAACTACTACATTTCTGAAAAGAGATGATAGAAAAGCTTAATATCAAAAGTCAAAACAAGATCAGGTGCTGATTGTGGATCAGACCATCAGCTGCTCATATGCAGATTAAAACTGAAACTGAAGAAAATTAGAACAAGTGTATGAGAGCCAAGGGATGACCTTGAGTATAGCCCACCTGAGTTCAGAGACCACCTCCAGAACAGGTTAGATGTGTTAGATACTGAAGAGCGAAGACCAGATAAGTTGTGGCATGACATCAGAGACATCAATCATGAAAAAGCAAAAGACTATTAAAAAGACATAAAAAAAGGACCAAACTACATGTCAAAAGAGACTCTGAAACTTGACCTTGAACATGGAGCAGCTAAAGTAGAAGGAAAACATGCCAAAGTTAAAGAATTAAATAGAAGATTTCAAAAGGCAGCTTGAGAAGACAAAAACAAATAAAAGGGTACATGCAAAGAGCTAGAGACAGAACACCAAAAGTGAAGAAAAAGCTCTTTTTCTCTCAAGCTTAAGGAATTAAAGAAAAAAATCAAGCCTCAAGTGGCAATGGTGAAGGATTCTACAAGGAAGATATTAAATAATGTAAGAAACATCAAAAGAAGATGGAAGGGAAACATAGAGTCATTATACCAAGAAGAATTGGTGGATGACCAACCATTTTAATCAGTTACAAATGATCAGGAACCAATGCTACTGAAGGACAAAGTAGAAGCTACCTTGAAGGAATTTGCAAAACACAAGGCACCAGGAATTGATGGAATACCAGTAGAGATGTTTTAACAAACAGATGCAGCACTGGAGGTGTTCAGTTGTTCATGTCAAGAGATTTGGAAAATAGCTACCTGGCCAACTGACTGGAAGAGATCCATATCTGTGCCTATTCCCAAGAAATGGGACCCAATTGAATGTGGAAATAATCGAACAACATCAGTATATCACATGCAAGTAAAATTTTGCTAAAGATCATTCAAAAGTTACTTCAGCAGTATGTAGACAGGGAAATACCAGAAAACAGACAGATTCAGAAGAGGGTGGGGAACCAGAGATATCATTGCTGATGTCAGATGGGTATTAGCCAAAAGCACAGAATATCAGAAAAATGCCTATCTATGTTTTATTGAGTATGCAAAGGCACTTGACTGTGGATCACAATAAATTATGGATAACATTGTAAAGAATGGGAATACCAAAGCAATTAATTGTACTTTTGAGGAATCTCTACACGGACCAGGAGGCAATTGTTCAAATAGAACAAGGAAACACTGCCTCATTTAAAGTCAAGAAAGGTGTGCATCACGGCTGTATCCTCTCACCATACCTCTTCAATTTCTATGCTGAGAAAATAATCTGAGAAGCTGGATAGTGTGAAGAAGAAAATAGCATAAAGATAGGAAGAAGACTCATTACACAACAACCTCCGTTATGCAGATGACAACTCTGCTTGCTGCAAGTGAAGAGGATTTGAATCATTTACTGAGGAAGATCAAAGAACACAACCTTCAGTATGGATTGTCCCTCAACATCAATAAAACAAAAATTCTTACAACTGGGTCGTATGCAGCTTCATGATAAATGGAGAAAAGACTGAGGTTGTCCAAGATTTTGCTTTACTTGGTTCTATAATCAACACCCCAGAAACAGCAGTCAAGAAATCAAAAGACACATTGCCCTGGGAAAAGCTGTGGCAAAAAACCTGTTTAAAGTGCTGAAAAGTAAATATGTCATGCTAAAAACGAAGGTGTGCCTGACTCATGCCATGGTATTTTCAGTAACGTCATATGGTTGTGAATGTTTGACATTGAATCAGGGAGATGGGAGAAGAACTGATGCTTTTGAATTATGGTGCTAGAGATGAATACTGAATACATTATAAACTGCAGCAAGAACCGACAGATCTGTCCTAAAAGAAAAGCAACCACAGTGCTCCTTGGAAGTTAGCATGGTTAGACTGCATCTAACGTGTTTTGGCCATGTTTTCAGGAGAGTGGCAGGTAAATGAAAAGAAGGAAGACCCTCGAGTAGATAGATTGTGACAGTAACTGCAACAATGGGCATACAACATAAAAACGATTGTGTGCCAGGCACAGAATCAGGGAGTGTTTCATTTTGTCGTACATAGGGTCACCACGTTAGACATGATTGGATGGCACCTAACAACTACTTTGAGGAAGCAACTCTTCCCCAGTTGTCTTTTGAATGCCTTCCAACCTGGGGGCCTTATTTTCTGGCACTGTATTTGACAGTGTTTCTCAGCTATTCATCGAGTTTTCAATGCCTAATTCTTTCTGGATTAGGCTGCCATGTCCCTCTCCCTAGTCTTAGTCTGGAAGCTCAGCTGAAACCTGTCCACCATGGGTGGCCCTGCTGGTGTCTGAAATACCGGTAGCATAGCTTTCAGCAACATTCAAGCCCCCACAGCAGAACAGGCTGACCAACATGTGAGGGACCATGTATACAGAAAGAGATAACGAACATAGAAAATGTTAATTACTGGGGCATCTGAGTTTAGGAGGTAAGAAGGATCTTTGTCTTATTTTTACAACTTTTGTAGAAGTTTGCATTATTTAAAAAATATTTTTTAAAGTATAAGACATAAGTGGCAGGATTTGGGAGCCAATGAAGAGAAGCAGTATGGTTTTATGTATCCACTAAATTAAAAGCAATGGCTAAGTGACTGGAATGTCCTGTAGTTAGTGCTTCTTCAGGTCCCATTCTGAGGGTCATACCTCCCTATGTGAAATTCGTTTTACATTGTGTATTCATTTTCTACTTCTTATTTTAGCAGCTAATTTGAGTACAATCATAAAAGTTGGTTTTCGACAGTAACATTTACTTTTAGACAGTCTCACTATGTAACCCTGGCTGGTCAGGAACTTGCTAAGTAGCCCAGGTTGGCCTTGAACTTGCAGTAATCCTCCTGCCTCTGCCTTCAGATTGTTGAGATTACAGGCATGTGCCACTGTGTCTGGCTGTACCATTCACTTTTACAAGCATCTACATCACAGTTGAAAATATACATAGTTGTCTATGCGGTTGAAAATATACATAGAAGTCTTGGTGTGATAAAAGATTTTTTTGTGTGTGTGTTTGGTACTGGAGGGCCTTGCACATGCTAGGCAAGTGTTCTACCGCTGAACTGCACCCCTGGCCCCCTTTTATATTTTTATTTTAATTTTATTTATTTTATTTTATTTTTATTTATTTATTTATTTTGCAGTACTGGGAGTTGAACCCAGGGCCTCGCGCCTGCATGCTTTGCAAGTGCTGGACCACTGAGCTGCGCCCCCAGCCCATTTTTTTGACTTTTTGAGGGTCTTGCTAAGTTACACAGACTGCCTCTGGTCTCAAACTTGTAATCCTCCTGCTTCCGCCTCCGCCTCCTGAGCCGTTGGGATTACAGGCGTGTACCACTGTGCCCGGCTCCATTTTTTTATTTTTGAAACAAGGTCTCACTGAGTTGCACAGGTTGTCTCTGGCCTCGATCTCACAATCCTCCTGCCTGAGGTGCTGGGATTACAGATGTGAGCCATGGTAAACAGATGACCACTACCGAGAGGTTTGATTTTTAAAATATTGAGCATTAAGATATGTTGCCTGGTGGTAGTATGTGCTAAGAGTCAGAGGAGCATGAATGTCTATCACATGTGCCACACAGCCATCACCCAGTGACTCAGTGACTCCTCAGAACCCTAGCTTTCCATGCAGAACACAGCAGTAACAGCATCTACTCCTGCAAGACTGTTGTGGATATTCCCTTACATCAGGAACATATGTGAACAAGGCTCTAGGGTACAAAATGATTATTCAATTTATACTTACTAAGATTTATTAAGTCTGCCTAGCATGCTCAATGCCCTGGGTTTGATCCCCAAAACCATTATTCAAAAAAAAAAAAAAAAGATTTCTTAAGAGAAAAGGTAGCTTCTATCACTAAAAAGCCCTCCAAATGGCTGGGCACAGTGGTGCACATCTATAAGTCCAGTGACTTGGGAGGAAGCAGGAGGAGGATCACAAGTTCAAGGCCAGAGGTCACCTATGTAGCTTAGCAAGACCCTGACTCAAAATAAAAAAATTTTTTAAATGGGCTGGGGGTGCAGCCCATTGGTAGAGCACCTGTAAAGTCTGTGTGAGGCTCTAGGTTCAATCCATAAGTACTGGGGGAGAAAAAATTCTCCAAGTGGAATTACCTTAATATAACTTTCCTCCATATTTTTTCTCCATGTTGTCATTGATATTGATGAACCTACCTTTGGTCTGGCTATTTCTTTAAACAAGAAATATTTATTTAGTGCCTAGAGTATGAACCAAGTACTGCTCTAAGCACTGGATGACAACTGAAAATAACACAGATCAAGGCGCCTTCAGAACCTCAGCTTACATCCCATATGTCCTGAAAGTCTATATTAAGTCCAGAGATAATGTAATTTTAGGGGAGAAGAGAGTTTTGAGTGTTGATTGTAACTCTGTGACATCTAGAACTGGTTCCTTGCCCTATCAAATATTCTCTGAGCTACTTTCAGTTCCCTGTCTAGTGAATCAGCTACCATTCATTCTTTTATTTCAACAATCCAGCCCAAGCAGGCATTCCTGTGCTCTCTTCCTGATAGTTTTTTTTTCTCCTTTGATCTCAGATAACAAATGTGCACAGGTATTTCAGAAGTGAACATATAACATATACAAAAAATCCAATCCTAAAATGAGTATGAGGTTATTTTTGTGTGTTGTGTATTTTGCTATGGTTACCAAGAGGTGGTTAGCATTTCGAAATTTTTTTTCTTAGAATAATACAAGATCTGACTCTAAAATCTTTCATAAGGTGCAACTTTCTAATGATAAACAAGAACAGGAAGTGAATCTTGAATAGAACCAGACTTCTAGTTCCCTTTATTATTAAATGACCTACCTTGCTGTCACCTGAGTCTGAGTTAATCAGTGTTAAACTTGCCATGATGCTATTCTATTAGTTATTAATATTTTTATTTCTGTTTGAACAAAGCCTGTTTCCCATTGGACTGGAAATTTTGACATACTCAAATATTTTAAGTCTCAAAAGGAAGACAGCTGAAATTTAAAAATTGAGTAGCAAAGCAACTTAAAAAGCAGAAATGAAAACAGATGTTAAACTTCTTTGAAGCCACAACCAAAGCTATTTCAGTCAGCTACTAGAAATATTCTGCCTGATTAGAGATCTCAATAAGCTTCACAGGTCACGAGCTCCTAAAGGGTGGGGGCTAACTCTTCCCAAGGCTCTATTTACCACCCCACACTGCTACGATCTGCCACCAGACTGATTTTGCCTCTCAAGTGTCATATGGCAATATTTGGAGACCCTTTTTGTTGCCATGCTTGATGTAAAGGCTACTGGTATCTCCTGGGTACAGGCCAGTGGTACTCTAAACACGCTGCAATGCACAGGACAGCCCATAGAACAAAGAATATTAAAAATGTCAAGGTTGAAAAAACTCTAGGCGCTGGGTGCGGTGGCACACGCCTGTACTCCCAGGGGCTTGGGAGGTGCAGACAGGAAGATCGCAAGTTTGAGACCAGAGGCAGTCTGCATAATTTAGCGAGACCCTGTCTCAAAAAAAAAAGTAAAAAAAAAAAAAAAATGGGCCAAGGGTACAGCTCAGTGGTCCAGCACTTGCAGAGCATGCAAGCGTGAGGCCTTGGGTTCAACCCCCAGTACCACACACACACACACAAACAAAAAACAAAGAACTCTAGGTTAACTATGACACTGCCCTTCACATTTGAATATGAAATCACAGATCATGTGGCTTCTTCACACAACCTCCTGGTGATAGCTTACAGACACTTTTAAACAGGAGATATTAGATCTGTCCCATGGAAAGACGCTCTAGACACAAAAATCCCTTCGGTTTTGAAAGCCTAAGTTTCCTTTCACATAAGCCAAGAGACCCCAAGGGTGAGTAACCCTGCATGCCACTATGATTCCCAAGGCACAGGGCTTCAAACACTACTAAAATCTTCACAAAATCAACTAGCATTCTCCTTTCCTAATCTCCCAGCTGCCTCACTGTCAAATGCATAAGTGAGGAAAGCAAGGCTACCTCCTCAATCCTTATCTTCTACCATCATAGTTTTTCTCTCACCAGTTTACAGAAAAGCAAGAACAGCTGAGCCTGTTTCCCCATGGGTGAAGTTCCCACCTCCCAGGGTTACCCTTAGGACTGACTGAAAGTGGCATGCTGCTGGGCACACCTGCCAGGACTGGCGTGGGGTGTGCTGACTGCTAATGAGCACCAAGCACAAGGTTGGACACACGGTATTAGAGACCCAAACACTGAACTGAATCCAAAGTTTGAGAACTTTTTGGTTGAGAAAGGAATCTAAAAATATAAGAATGAATGGATTATAGATTTCTAGATAAGTTCCTGGAAATCATTTTATAAAACCACAATTGAATCCTTTAAAAATGTCACTGAATCCAATTTTGTTGGGGTGGGGGTACTGGGTATTGAAGCAGGGTCTTGCATGCACTCTACCACTGAACTTGAACCCAAATATACCCCAGCCTTGAACCCAAATGTGAAATTCAATTTATGTATTTCTTTTTCATAAGTAACACATGTGAGGCAGCTCACGAAGGAAAAACAAGGATAGAGATGGGCAGGAGGGTGAAAGGGCATTAGTGATTAGTGCAAAAGAAAAATGGAAGCAACTAGCACATGGCAGGCTGAAATTTCAGACAGTCAGATCCCTCTGACATTAAAGAACACTCTTCACTACTCCATGCTGAGGGAGCGCTAAGACAGAGTAAGACCCGGCTTTCAAAAGCACCAAGGTGAAAGAGTGGTCAATTAGGTAAGTGATTACAATCCCAAGTAATAAATGGTCTATGTGACTTGCAAGCACAAAGCCATCGGTGAGCACAAAGGGAAGAGTGGTTCACGCTGGATGCGGCAAGGTTTCATGGAGCAGAGACATCCAAGGGGGCCGTGAAGGTAGCCTTGCTGGATTGGCAGAAGTTTGCCAAGCAAAGGGAGAAAGAACGTAACTAGAATTATCAGCATAAATAAGTCCAGAGAGGTTTCTAATGACACATAAGTGACAGGGAGTGGTGAGGAATGCAGTTTAGCTGGAGTGCAGTACAAGGGAGAAATGACAGAAAATGAGGCCGGAAAGGTTAGCACCAGTTCAACCCCAACGTGCCGCACTAACCAATTCAACTAAGTAAAACTGCAGGAGGAAGGCACAAGAAGTTCCTTACGGTGTAAAAAAGTAAGACAAGATCGCCTGTAGAGACAAAACTGGGAGTGGGGGATGCAGGTGACAGTGTTACAACATCAGGGAGAATAGTTTTAGGTGGCTCCTGCAATTGTCCAAACAAAAGATGATAAAGTGGAATCAAAAGACCAATGATCTTTCATTCATTTACTTACTCTTTTGAGATCCATCCACTAGCCATCCACTCATCCATTAAATGTATGTGCCCACCTCACGGGAGCCACTATGCTAACATACTGCTATCACTGGAATGTTTCTATTCCCCAAAATTCTTATGTTGAAATACTAATGTGATGGTGGTAGGAAATGGGGCATTTGGGAAGTGACTAGGTCACAATAGTGGAGTCCTGATGAATAGGATTAGTGTCCTTATTAAAGGGGCTCCACAGAAACCTCTCACCCCTTCTGCCACATGAAGACATTAGTTGGTAAGTGCTAGTGAGTCAGTCCAACTCACAGGGACCCTATGTACAGCAGAACGAAACACTACCTAACATTGGGTCAGCCACATGATCTTTTTTTTATGGTTAATCCTATTGTTGCAGACACTATGCCAATCTATCTAATTGAGGGTCTTCCTTTATTTCATTGACCTGCCACTCTTCAAAATGTGATGTCCTTCTCCGGGATTGGCGCCTACTGACAACATGCCCAAAATATATGAGACACCATCTAGGCATCCTTGCTTCCAAGGAGCACTCTGGTTGCACTTCCTCTAAGACAGATCTTTTGGTTCTTTTGGAAGTCCATAGTATATTCAATATTCCTCTAGCGTCATAATTCAAAAGCATCAATTCTTCTCCTTTCTCTCTGATTCAACGTCCAACATTCAAAACCGTATGCCACTGAAAATACCATGGCACAAGTAAGGTGTACCTTCATCTTCAATGCAATATATTTACTTTTCAACACTTTAAAAAGGTGTTTTGCAACAGCTTTTCCCAGGGCAATGTCTCTTAATTTCTTGACTGCTGTGTCTGTGGTATTGATTATAAAACCAAGTAAAGCAAAATCTTGGACAACTTCAGTCTTTTCTCTATTTATCACAAAGCTGCATACTGACCCAGTTGTAAAAATTTTTGTTTTGTTGATGTTGAGGTGCAATCCATACTGAAGGCTGTGTTCTTTGATCTTCATCAGTAAATGTTTCAAATCCTCTTCACTTGCAGCAAGCAGAGTTGTGTCATCTGCATGATGCAAGTTGTTAATGAGTCTTCTTCCTATCCTTATGCCATGTTCTTCATACAGTCCAGCTTCTCAGATTATTTTCTCAGCATAGAGATTGAAGAGGTATGGTGAAAGGATACAGCCTTGGTGGACACCTTTCTTGACTTCAAACCAGGCAGTATTTCCTTATTGGGTTCGAATAATTGCTTCCTGGTTCATGTACAGATTCCACATGAGTACAATTAGTTGCTCTGGTATCCCTATCCTTCACAATATCACTCATAATTTATTGTGGAATGCCTTTCCACAGTCAATAAAACATAAATATACATTTTTCTGATATTCTCTGCTTTTGGCTAATATCCACCTGACATCCGCAATGATATCCTTGGTTCCACACCCTCTTCTAAATCTGGCTTGATTTTTTGGCAGTCCCCTGTCTATATACTGCTATAGTTACTTTTGAATAATCTTTAGCAAAATTTTGTTTGCATGTGATATTACTGATATTGTTCAATAATTTCCATGCTCAGTTGGATCTCTTTCTTGGGAATAGGCACAAATATGGATCTCTTCCAGTCAGTTGGCCTGGTAGCTGTTTTCCAAATCTTGGTATAAACAAGTTAGCACCTCCAATGCTGCATCTGTTTGTTAAAACATCTCTATTGGTGTTCCATCAATTTCTGGTGCCTTGTTTTGCCAGCTCTTTCAAGGCAGCTTCCACTATGAACCAGGAAATCAGCTGTGTTCACCTGCCACCAAATGTGCTAGTGTCTTGACTCTGTACTTCCTAGCCTCCACAATGGTAAGAAATAAATTTATGCTGTTTATAAACCACCCAATCTATGTGATATTGTTATAAGAACTTGAACAGACTAAGACACCAAGGCATCATTCATTTAAAAATGACTGACATGGTCTGCCTGCACAGAGTATGTATTCTAGCAGAAGAGGCAGATATCAAACCATTCATTACATGTTACTTAATTTTTAGTGATGATAAGTACTATGAGTAAGAAAAATATTCTAAGAAAGCATATCACAGAAAGCATATCACAAGAGGCTGTGACCTGGTCTGAGAGTGGAGGTGGCCAAAGAGACCTTCTTTAAAAATGACCTGTAAGCTTTTCTTGAAACCAATGGTGGCCATTTATCTAATACCCCTCATTATAAATAGAACTCTGGAGAAACACATTTTTCATTAGTCAACTCTGCTCTGTGCCATCACATTCCAGTATTTATTTACTAAAGCCTCTGGTGAGCTTAGCTAAACCAACAGGTATTATTAGGAGCAGATAAAAGGAGGGAAGAGAAGGAGGAGGAGGAACAGATATGTAGTAGGAGAAGGGGAATAGAGAAGAGAGGTGGGTGGGGAGAGGTAGGAAAAGGAAGGAGGAAAATCCAAAGCTCAAAATCCAAAGGCCTTAGCTACAAAACAGTACATTTCTAATGAGCAACTCATTAAGGGCAGAAAGTCTAAATATTTGTTGTGATCAATACTCAGAATCATTGTGGTCTGCAAACTGGTATAAGGGATGAACCATTAAGTTGTCCACTTCCATTGCTTTGTCGTGACTGGGAGGCACCGTGGTTTTAGAGTCCAGTGATCTGGGTTGAAATTCCAACTCTCAACTGAGTTATTTGTTCCTGGGCATATTTCCCAGTCTCTCTAAGAATCAGTTTCTTGCCAGAAGAACAGATAATAACCATACCAACTTAATCATTTTTTTGTTATTGTTGTTAGGTGCTGTCAAATCGGTATCCAACCCATAGTTGCCCTACATACAATGGACGAAACTCTCTCTGACACTATGCCCTGCCCAGCACTATTGTCAGTGCTTCTCTGCTATTCATAGGGTTTTCAATGGTGGATTGTTTGGGGAATGGATGCCAGGGCCCTCTCCCTGAGCCAATATTATTGTTGTTAGGTGCCGTCAGTTGGTGTTCAACTCATAGCGACCCTATGTACAACAGGAAAAGCAGTATTGTTAGTGCTTCTCTGCTATTCATAGGGTTTTCAATACCAGATTGTTTTTTGGGAGTGGGTTGCTGGGTCCTTCTCCCAAGCCTACAGTACCTGGTGTTCCCAGGAGGTCTCCCAGCCAAGTACTAACCAGGCTCAATTCTGCTTAACTTCCAAGAACTGACAAGATTGGACACCACAGTGGTATGGCTGCAGGCCAATAAGCTTTTAGTAGAAATTAAAGGAGCATAGATAACTAAAATGCCTATTAGTTCAACTCATCTAATCTATTATTCTGTGCTGGGGTTTAGCTCAGTTGGCAGAGTGCTGCTCCATACTGTCTAAGGACCTGGGTTTGATCCCCAGCACCGCAAAATGGGAGAAGGACATCGCAACCCACTCCCAAAACAATCCTGAAAATCAGCCATTAAAAATCCTATGAGGGTCACTGTCAGTTGGACCCACCTTGGAGGCACCTATCAACAACAACAACAAATCTATTATTCTAAACACATTAAGGTGATTATTTCTAATTTGGAGGTCCTGGTGGTTCTATATTTCTTTTATTGTGAAAATATCTTCTTTTTTTTTTCTTTTAACCTTGTGTTTTTTTGTGGGGAGGGGGGCACTGCCTTACTATGTACCTCAGGCTGGTCTTGAACTCACTATATAGCCCCACACAGAACAGTACAGGCTGGCCTTGTACTTACTATGTAGCCCAGGATGACCTGGAACTTGCAGCAATTCTCCTGCCTCAGCCTCCTGAGTAGTGAGATTACAGGCATGCACCGCCATGCCCAGCTTATCACTTCACTTCTAAAGACACAGATTATCTTTCATGCTGTGGTAATTATATGCTGAATATTTAATCCAAGTTCAAACCAGAGAGACAAATAATTTAGAAAGCTAACTGTCACTTATTGTTAACTTGCCCACAATACCCACTTCCCTTAAAAATATTCCAACGGTTGAAATTCGAAGTGACCACAGATGACTGTAGGTAAAGTGCTGCTCTCTGATGGGCTCTTGTCTAGACAACTCCATCTCTTAGCATTTTTAAGATCGTTAACACACTGCTGCTAGGTGCTAACTCTGCTACCACCTGTAACAATGTACCCTGAACCTAAGGCTACAAAATTAAGAAAGGACTGCATGAAAATCTATGCCTGATTCTTCTAAATAGGTCTAAATAACCAAATCAGTCCACTAAATCATTTTGATGGCACCACACTTATTGTTTCTTAGCCTCCCAAGTGACCTGTGCCTAGTCCTAGACTGCTTGCTTTATCCTTGTAAGGCAAAAAGGCAGAATTGGAAAGTCTGGTTAAAGCAACATCTGTGACAAACTTATAATCTGTTCATAAAGAACAACAGGAAAGGTGCTCCTGTGGAGAGACTACTGCAAAACCTATCCTGCTGGCAACTGGGCGTTTGTAGAAATAAGAACATCAACTTCCCATACACAGATGCCAAAACTGAGCAACACCCCCGCTTCCCTTTACTATCTCCACCCCCGAGATTGCAGAGAACAGTACATGGATACTTAAGACAAAATTTGCAAAGAGACACAGAATCAGCCTTAAAGAGATCCTCACGGTTGGTAGGACCCGGTGGGAGTGGGGGATGAGGAAAAATGTACAGAAATACTACGAGACCTAAAAATAGGATCACGGAGTAAGATTAGCAAGATGATGTCAAAGCCTATTTTAAGTAAGAGAGTACCGTTTAAGAGTGACATAATGTAAAACGACCTAACAATTCTGAAGAGAGGTAATCTAATATAGTCAATGGAGGAAAAAAAATGATTTCACAGCTGCAAGTGTTCTTAAAACACACTTTTAAAGAAAACACTACTGCCAGGTGAAGTTGGTAGATTGAGCACATGTATTTATCTCCTCTGATCCCCAGCACCGTGAAAATGTGTGGCAATATGCTCCTGAAGCAATCCCCCAGACAATCAGCCACAGAGAACCCTGTGAGAGTCACCAAGAGTCAGATCCCACTCAATGGCACCTAACAACAAGAACAAAAATAAGAACAGTACTCGGGGGCTGAACCCAGGGCCTTGAGCATACTCGGCAAGTGCTCTACCACTGACCACATTCCCAGCCCCAGTAAGTTTTTTTTTTTTTTTTCCTTTAATCTTGAGTCAGAATCTTTATTTAAGTTATGCAGGCTGCTTCTGGCCTTGAACTTGCATGTTCCTTGCCTCCACCTCCTGAGTTGCTGGGACTATAGGCATGCCCTGCCCAGGAAAAGGAGATTTTTTTTTCAAAGGCATACACCCACAAAGAAGAAGAAGAGCTGATGATTATACATTTTTTTAAGCTGGAAAACAGAAGTACAGTGGTAACTAATGTGGTCAACCTGAGAAAGTCAAACATTAAACCAAAATGGTGAAATCTGAGAAGCAACTGGCGTTGGAAAACTCCCCTCGCTGCCTCACCTTATGCTGGCAGAGGCCTGGAGGTTTACTTTCTAGAAATGGTAAGGTCCAAGGTCTGGGGTTTGGGGGACTCACCTGCATATCTGACAGTTCAATACTAAAAATCAAAATGTACACACTCAAGTTTCTACATTAACTATTGAGACACTAGGCTTTCGTCCCACAAGTAGAAGACTTGAGAATATGTTCTGGGGAATCTAACCAATCCCCCACCCCAGGGATAGACTTATAAAGTTACACAGCCTAATACTGTGCAACGTATCTGCTGGGGTGCTCACGATAAAGTCCAGGGTCATCCACCCTTGCACTGAAACTTCAATCCATTTTTTAGAAGCTAGATCTGAAACAAACAGCTACAGGCTCAGAAATATTTAGGCAAAACCCCTAACATCAAAAGCAAAAAGTGAGGTGAAAATGAACTCAGAAGAAACAGAAACTGCAGAGAAATGAAAACCTGGGGTCAGGGGAGCTAGGAAACTGTCCTCTAATATCATGAGAAGATAAGAAAATATTGCATCCATGAAAGAAAAACAAAATGCAAGGAAAATGAGTAGTTAGGAAATTAAAAAGAGCTAGTGAAAATTAAAAATAGGACAGCCAAAATATTTTTTAAAAACAATAGATAAAAAGATATCCAGTCTCATTAAGTCATCAAGGAAATGCAAACTAAAACCACAATAATGTATCACTACGGATCAACTGTCTGTAGCCACAGCACCCTAGCATCCAATCCCATCTGATCTCAGAAGCTAAGCAGGGTCGGCCTGGTTAGTCCTTGGATAAGAGACCGCCTGGGAATGCCAGGTGCTGCAGGCTAGGGAGAAGGACCTGGCAGCCCACTCCCAAAACAATACACCATTGAAAAACCCTATGAATAGCAGAGAAGCACTAATAATAGTGCCAGGCATGGTACGGCATTCGAGAGTGTTTTGTTCTGTTGTACACGGGGTTGCTATGAGTGGGACCGGATTCAGTGGCACCTAACAACAAAAACAACACGGATCAACTAGAATGACTAAGATGAGAAGGACAGTAACATGCTTGGGGAAGTCAGCTATCCTGCCAAGAAACTCAAGCAGCTCCAAGGAGAGGAACCAAGCCTTCCTACCCACAGCCATGGTGGGACTGAGCCATTTTGGAACTGATATTCTGATTAAACCACATGAGAGACTCTGGGCCAGAATCACTCAGCCTAAGCTGCTTTGAAATTCCTGACCCAAAGGCCAGAACACAGGCACAGCTTATCATTTGGCTTTCCATTCTATGTTGTTACCCAACAGAAATGTGTACATGAATGCAACAAACAACATATAAAGGATATTCATGTATTACGTCAAATTATAAACAATGCCATTACCACTAACAGTTGTTGTTGTTGTTGTTAGGTGCCATCGAGTCAGTATCAGACTCATAGCGACCCTTATAGGGTTTTCAATGGCTGAGTGCTTCGGGATTTCCTTGGGAGTGGATTGCCAGGTCCTTCTTCCATTTTTGCGGTGCTGGGAATTGAACTCGGGCGCAGCACTCTACCCACTGAGCTAAATCCCAGCCCCACCACTAACAGTAGAGTGGATAAATGGTGGTATAGTCACACACCACAATACTACATGAATAATGACAAGAATGAACTAAAGCTATATGTAGCAACACAGATGAAACTGCACATAATATTGAAAGAAAGAAGGCAGACACAGAAGAACCTACATTTCCATTTATTTAAGGTTTAAAAACAGACAAAACAAAGCTGGGGTATTCAAAGTCAGTAGACTTTTGGGAGAAATTAGTAACTTGGAAAGCAGTAAAAATGGGACTTCCAGGGGGCAAGTAATGTTCTATTCCTTCATGTGGACAGTGTTTAGAAGAGGGTCACTCTGTATAAACTCAACAAGTTCTGAACTTATGAGGTATACATTTCATAATACTTTATTTCAAGATTTAGAATAACCAAATCAAGGATGTGCTAATGAGAAAAGGATAAGCACTGTGTCAATGATACTGAATAGAGCCCAGAAATATACTCATCTGTATGTGGTCCCAGCAACTTTTGACAATAGTCAATTCTATTTTAAAAGGTTATTCTCTTCAATAAAAGAGACCAAGACAACTGGAAATCCACATACAAATGCCTTCAAATGCATACAAATGATACAATGCATACTTTGGACCACATACAAAAATTAAAAATGAACCATATACCTAAATGGGAAACCTAAAATTATAAAACTTCTAGACGAAAGTATAGAATTTTTGGAACTTTGCATTAGGCAAACATTTCTTTAAAAATAACAATAAATATAAGCTACTTAAAAACTGATAAATTTGATTTCATCAAAATTTGTAACTATGCTCTACAAAGTCACTGTTATGAAAATAAAGTCAAACTTGAGAGAAAATATCTATAAAATGCTCATCTGATAAAGAACTGATATCAGAATATAAAGAATTCTCAAGATTTAATAAGAAAGTTAAAAATCCACTGGACACAGTGAGGCATACCTGTAATCCTAGTGACTCAGGTGGTGGAGGAAGGATGAACACAAGTTCAAGGCCAGAGGCAGCCTACATAACTTAGCAAGACCTTGTCTCAAAATAAAAAATAAAACAGGGGCTGGGGGTGCAGGTCAGTGGTAGAGCACTTGCAAAGTATGTGCAAGTGCCCTGGGTTCAGCTCCCAGGTATTGAAAAAGAAAAAGAAAGAAAGGGAAGGAAAAGAAGGAAGGGAAGGGAAGGGAAGGCAAGGCAGGGCAAGGCAAAGGAAGGTAAGAAGGAAGGGAGGGAAGGAAAAGAAAGGAAGGGTGCAAGTGGGGAAGAGAGGAAGGAAGGAAGGAAGGAAGGAAGGAAGGAAGGAAGGATGGATCTAACTATGGGAGAAGACAAGAAATTTGAAAGATACACAAATAGCAAGTAAGCACACGAAAAAATGCTCAACACATCATTAGTCATTAGGGAAATACAAATAAAAACACTGGAAAATACTATTCACCCTTTTGTTGTTGTTGTTAGGTGCCATGGAGTCGAGTCTGACTCATAGCAACCATTATAGGGTTTTCATGGCTAACTGTTTCGGGATTGCCTTGGGAATTGCTTGCCATGTCCTTCTCCCATTTTGCAGTGCTGGGAATCGAACTTGGACAGATAAAAAAATTTTCAAATTAACAAAAAACATGATTTTGAGGAGTAAGTGGAACTCTCATCCATTGCTGATAAGAATGAAAAATGCTAGAGAACACTGTGGCAGATTCTTAAAATGTTAAACATATACTCACCATGCTACCCAGGAAAACCAACAGGATTAAAAAACAAGAGGCTGCACTGATTGCCAGATGCAAGAGAAACTTAGAAAAATCAACAGCATTTCTCTATTCTAACAATAAAATACATTTGGAAAACATAAATAAATACATTATCATAGTACCTAGGAATACAAAAGACTGGTACAGGAAAAATGTTGAATCTAGCCAGGTGCAGTGGTGCATGCTTGTAATCCCAGTGACTCGGGAGGCGGAGGCAGGAGGATCACAAGTATAAGACCAGAGGTATCCTGCATAACTTAGTGAGACCCTGACTCAAAATAAAAAGTAAAAATTGGGTTGGGAGTACAGCTCGGTGGTAGAGCACTTGCAAAAATAAGTGCAAGGCCCAGGGTTCAACCCCCAAGTGCCATAAAAAAAAAATGTTGAATCTAATGAACAACAAAGATAAATATGTGATTAAATGGAGAGACATTCTACGCTTTCTCCCATATTAACCTATAAATTCAATGCTCTTTCCAATTTTAGCTAATTTTTTAAGACAGCTGATTTAGTCTAAAATTTATATGGAAGGATAATAGTACATGAATAGTTAAGTTAATCTTGAAACAGATGAACAAAACAAGGAGTAACATTCTGCTAGGTACTAATATATCTAGTTTAAAATAGTTTTTAAACTATTGCACCATAAACAGGTAAATGGAATGGTAGAACAGAACAGAGGAAGGAGACAGAAATACCTGATGTAAACACACGCGCGCGCGCGCACACACACACACACACAGAGCTATGGAAGGGGTTGTGTCTAGCACAGTAATTCACATGTTGAAGCCCTAATACCCCATATCTGATGGTATCTGAGGTGAAGCTTTTGGGAGGTAATTAGGTTTAGATGAGGTCAAGAAGGGGGATGGGCCCCCATGATGGGATTAGAACCTTTATAAGAAAAAAGAGATTAGAGCTCTTGCTCTCAGCCAGGTAAAGACACAAAAAGAAGGTGGACATCTGTAAGCCAGGAGACGGACCCTCACCAGAAGCTGACCATGCAGGCACCTCACTCTTACAGCCATCCAGCCTCCAGAACTGTGGGAAAATAAATTTCTGTTGTGCCACCCAGCACATGGTACTTAGTTATGGCAGCCTAAGCTGACCAAGACACACACACAGTCTATGTACCTGCATTTCTTCTCCTGGGTGTAAATGTCAAAGAGAATCTACCACAGGGCCATTAGAATCACAGAGTGAGTGAGGATAGAGATAAAACACGACATGGTGGCTGTAAGGCGATCGTCATGAAAGAGTGATACTGAAACAAGAGGTTAGTTATAATACTCTCGCCAGTTTTTTACATGCTTCCAAATTTCATTAATAATTGGAACATGGAATGTATATAGTATGAATCTAGGAAAATTAGAAATCGTCAAAAGGAAAATGGAGCACATAAACATCAATGTTCTAGTCATCAGTGAGCTAACATGGACTGTCATGGGCCATTTTGAATCAGATAATCATATGGTCTATATGCTGGGGATGACAAAGAGAAATGGGGTTGCATTCATCATCAAAATCTGTCATGAAGTACAATGTTGTCAGTGCTAGAATAATATCCATATGCCTACAAGGAAGCACTGTTAATATGACTATTGTTCAAATTTACACACCCACCACTGAAGCTACAAAATGAAGATAGGGAAGATTTTTACCAGCTTTTGGGATCTGAAATAGATCAAACATGCAATCAGGATGTACTGATAATTACTGGTGACTGGAATGCAAAAGTTGGAAACAAAGAAGGTGGCTCAGTAGTTAGAAAATATAGCCTTGGTAACAGAAATGATCCTGGAGATCACATGATAGAATTTTGTCATACCAATGATCCTTTCATTGCAAATACATTTTTTCACCAACATAAACAGTGACTATACACATGGTAGTCACCAGATGGAACATACAGGAACCAAACTGACTACATTTGTAGAAAGAAATGATGGAAAAGCTCAATATCAATAGTCAAAACAAGTTTATATGCTGACTGTGGATCAAACCATTAACTGCTCATACGCAGGTTCAAACTGAAACTGAAGAAAATTAGAACAAGTGTATAAGAGCCAAGGGATGACCTTGAGTATATCCCACCTGAGCTCAGACACCACCTCAAGAACAGGTTTGATGCATTAGACACTAATGATCAGAGAGCAGGTAAGTTGTGGCATGATATCAAAGACATTCATAAGGGAAGCAAGATGTTATAAAAAATACAGGGGAAAAAAAAAGACCAAATTACATGTCAAAAGAGACTCTGAGCCAGGTGCAGTGGCACACAACTGTAATCCCAGTGACTTGGGAGGCAGAGGCAGAAGGATCGCAAGTTCAAGCCCAGAGGCAGTCTGCGTAATTTAGCAAGACCCTGTCTCAAAAAAGTAAAAAAAGAAAAAAAAAAGGGCTGAGGGTGCAGCTTAATGGTATAGCACTTGCAAAGCATGCAAGTGTCAGACCCTGGGTTCAACCCCCAGTACCTCAGGGGAAAAAAAAAAAAGAGACTCTGAAACTTGCCCTTGAACACTGAGCAGCTAAAGTAAAAGGAAGACATGACAAAGAACTAAAGAGAAGATTTCAAAAGCCAGCTCAAAAAGACAAAATCAAATATTATAATGACATTTAGAAAGAGCTAGAGAGAAAAAACCAAAAGGGAAGAACAAGCTCTGTTTTCCTCAAGCTTAAGGAATTGAAGAAAAAATTCAAGCTTGAATGCAAATAGTGAAGGATTCTACAGAGAAAATAGTAAATGACAAAAGAAACATCAAAAGAAGATGGAAGGAATACATAGAGCCATTATACTAAAAAGACTTAGTGGATGACCAACCATTTCAATGGATTGCATATGATCAGGAACCAGTGGTACTGAAGGACAAAGTGGAAGCTATCTTGAAGGAACTGGCAAAACAACAAGGCTCCAGGAATTGATGTAATACCAATAGAGAGGTTTCAACAAACAGATGCAACACTGGAGGTGTTAACTTATTTATGCCAAGGGATTTGGAAAAGAGCTACCTGGCCAACTGACTGGAAGAGATCTGTATTTGTGCCTATTCCCAAGAAAGAGGATCCAACACAAATGTGGAAATTATCGAACAATATCAATAATACCATACACAAGTAAAATTTTTACTTACAATCATTCAAACATGACTACATCAGTATATATACATAGGGAACTGCCCAAAAATCAAACTGGGTTCAGAAGAGGGTGTGGAATCAGGGACATGATTGCTGATGTTAGATGGATGTTAGCCAAAAGCAGAGAATACCGGAAAGATGTCTATGTTTTATTGACTATGCAAAAGGCATTTCACTCTGTGGATCACAATAAATCATGGATAACATTGTGAAGAATGGGAATACCAGAGCAATTAATTGTACTTTTGAGGAATGTGTACATGGACCAGGAGGCAATCACTCAAACAGAATAAGGAAACACTATCTGGTTTAAAGTTGGGAAAGGGGTGCATCAGGACTGTTTCTTTTCATCGTACCTCTTCAATCTCTATGCTGAGCAAATAAGCCAAGAAGCTGGACTTCATGAAGAAGAACGTGGCATGAAGAGATAGGAGGAAGACTCATGAACAACCTGCTTTATGTAGATGGCAGAACTCTGCTTGCTGCAAGTGAAGAGGATTTGAAACATTTACTGATGAAGATCAAAGAACACAGCCTTCAGTATGGATCGCACCTCAACATCAACAAAACAAAAATCCTTACAAATGGGTCAGTATGCAGCTTCATGGTAAGTGGAGAAAAGATTGAGGTTGTCCAAGATTTTGCTTTACTTAGTTCTACAATCAACACCCATGGAAGCAACAGTCAAGAAATCAAAAGAAACACTGCACTGGGAAAAGCTGTTGAAAAAGACTTCTTTAAAGTATTGAAAACTAAAGATGTCACATTGAGGACGCGTTTGGGCCTGATTCGCACCATGGTATTTTCAGTGGTATCACTTGGTTGTGAAAGCTGGATATTAAATGAGGGAGATAGGAGAAGTACTGATGCTTTTAAATTGTGGAGCTGGAGATGAATATTGAATATACATGAACTGCAAAAAGAACCAATGGATCTGTCCTAGAAGAAGTGCAACCAGCATGCTCCTTGGAAGCTAGGATGGCTAAGACTGCATCTGACATATTCTGGTCATGTTTTCAGGAGGGACCAATCCCTGGAGAAGGACATCAAGTTTGGGAGAGTGGCAGATCAATGAAAAAAAGGAAGACCCTCAACTGGATGGATTGATACAGTGACTGCAACAATGGGCTTAAACATAAAAACAATCATGTGCCTGGCACAGACTCAGGGAGTGTTTGGTTATGTTATACATAGGGTCACTATGAGCAGGATCTGACTCAGGGCATCTAACAATAACAACAACAAATTGCAGTAATACCCTCAGATATCTGAAGCTTTAGTATCCTGCAGGGATTTGGCCTAGATACAAGCCCATGGCTGAGATTTTTAGACCTACCAAGACATGGCTTCAAGCTGCTCACATAAGGAAGAGCTGGGACTGAGCCCAGACCATCAGAGATCTTTATGTTTTACGGAGAAGGCTAAACATATTCCATTTACTGTCTGCTGAAGTAGCAAAGAACATGACAGCTAATGAGGACAGGAAAACCCCTCAGGCCCAGCTTCAGTGAAGGCACACACCCTCTACACAGACCCTAGCATGAGCTAGGGCACAAGGAGATGCCAACAGCAAACACAATCCACTGAACCTGAGTACACAATGAAAATTACATACCATGAGGCAACCGACTATCCTGGGGGAAATTTAATATCCTGAGAAAAATGCTACTTATGTGTAAATTGGTTACATATTTTTTTAAAGGAGTAGGAACCAGAATTAAAAAAAAAAACAGTACAGAGCAGCTTACCTTAATCTCCCAAAGAACTGCAGGACAGATCCCCACTCCCCGCTGGGCAAAGACCAAAGTCTGTACAAGGCCCTGTGAGGCTGTGACCCCTCTTACCTCCCTGGTTCATCTCCTACCAGCCCCACCCGACTTTTACTGCAGTTTTTCATTCCTGGAACACTCTTCCCCAAGACCTCACCTGGCTCGCTCCTTGACTCCTTCAGGTCTCTGCTCAAATGCCACCTGATCTCTGAAGCCTATACCAGTAAGAAGTGCAACACCCTCATCCTAGCACTCTCTTCCCTAGGTCATTTTGCACAGCATATACCCGACACATAGATTGTGCTTTTCTGCTTACTGCCTTTCATCTTCAATTATAACGTAAAGTCATTATAGACAAAGATTTTGTCTGTTTTATCAGTGTAGGATTCTAGTGCCTACTGCCTACCATATTGTGTTGTTGTTGTTGTTGTTGTTGTTAGGTGCCATTGAGTCTGACTCACAGCAACCCTACGTACAGCAGATGAAAACACTTCTCAATTCTGTGCAAGGCACACGATCTTATTTATATTTAAGCCCATTGTTGCAGACACTGTGTCAATCCATCTGGTGGAGGGTTTTCCTTTTTATCGTTGACCTGCCACTCTCCCAAACATGATGTCTTTTCCTAGGATTGGTCTCTCCTGACTACATGTCCAAAATATGTAAGATGCAGTCTGGCCATTCTTGCTCCCAAGGAGTACTCTGGTTGGTTCTTTTGGCAGTCCATGGTATATTCAATATACATCTCCAGCACCATAATTCAGAAGCATCAACTCTTTTTCTGTCTTCCCTGTTCTGTGTCCAGCTTTCACAACCATATGATGCAACTGAAAATACCATGGCATGAGTCAGGCATACTATCGTCTTCAATGTGACATCTTTGCTTTTCAATACTCTAAAGAGATCTTCTGCCACAGCTTTTCCCAGGGTAAAGAGTCTTGATTTCTTGACTGCTGCTTCCACGGGTGTTGATTTAGAGCCAAGCAAAGCAAAATCTTGGACAACCTCAATCTTTTCTCTATTTACTGTGAATCTGCACACTGACCCAGTCATAAGGATTTTTGTTTTGTTGATGTTTAGTCACAATCCATACTGAAGGCTATGATCTTTGATCTTCAGCGGTAAATGTTTTAAATCCTCTTCACTTTCAGCAAGCAGAGTTGTGTCATCTGCATAACACAGGTTGCTAATGAGTTTTCCTCCAATCCTGATGCCATGTTCTTCCTCATAAAGTGTAGCTTCTCATATTATTTGCTCAGCATATATATTGAAGAAATATGGTGAAAGTATGCAGTGTCATACAGTAGATGCTCCATAAATACCTGTTGAATGAAAGAGGATCCACCCAGAGATGGGGAAATCAGAAGAAAGTCTTCACTCTTATAAAATATGAGGTAGTGGTCTCTCACTCCTGCATGCATGTGCAAACGTTTACTAAGCATAGGGTGTGTTGAGGTGTTCCATTCCTCACTTCGTAAATTCTTCCTTCTCCTACAAAGTGACTAAGACTGGTTTCTTAAAGAACAATTTACCATAAAACATTACCACCATTTCTACGTTACTAAAAGTATACAGAGAATGTAATAAAAATCACATTCACAATTCAGTGTCCTGTTCCTTATTCTTATCCTTCCTTAGAACTCACATGCATGTCCCTACTATCAGTCATCAATATTTTTTTCAGAACTGGGAGGGCGGTTGAACTCAGGACTCCCATATGCTGTAAGTGCTCCACCAATAAGCTGCGCCCCTAGCCCCCTTTTATTTTTTATTTTGAGATAAGGTCTCGCTAAGTTGTGCAGTTGCTGCCTCTGACCTCCACCTTGTGGTGCTCTGCCTCAGCCTTCCAAGATGCTGGGATTACAGGTCTGTGCTCCAGTGCTTCAAACACACTTATCCCGTTCTTGCCACTGTTAAAAACAGTTCTAGAGGTCCTCTTTCATGAGTGTCTTTAGTTTCATACTTTAGTTTCATCTCGACAGCACTCTTGTCACACATCACTTTTGGTACGGCAGTTTCTGTCAAATAAAAAGATTATGGTGTGTCCTCATCTACCTTATTTACTGGATCTGGTACCATGTGACTTTTGGCTCTTCCCCAAAGTGAAAATGACTATGAAAGGTAAACATTTTGAATCAATTCAGGACACTGAGGCAGCAATAATAGCACAACTAAAGACACTCACAAAAGAGGACTTCCAGAACTGCTTCCGGAAGTGGCAAGAACGGGATAAGTGTGTTCAAAGCCAGGGAGAGTATTTTGAGGGGGATTAATGGCAATGTGTCTCTAACTGTAATTTTTTTAAAAATTTTAAACATTCCCCTTATCTTTTGATCATACCTCATATTTATTTTTGAAATATCTGTTGTTGTTGTTGTTAGGTACTGTCAAGTCAGGTCCAACTCATAGTGACCCTCATAGAGCTTTCAATGGCTGATTGTTTGGGGATTGCCTCAGGAGTGGGCTGCTACATCCTTCTCCCATTTTTGTAGTGCTGGGGATTGAACTGAGGGCCTCAGAAAGCGCAATGCAGCACTCTACCAACTGAGCTAAACCCCAGCCTCTCAAAATGTCCAAAACAAATAAAGAACACCCAGCCATAAAGAAACAACTGAATGATAAAATGAACAAAGTCAGAAGGTACCCAAACTGTTAAAGTTATTTGTATAAACTATAATACCACCACCTATTTTATTATAAAAACATTTCACCATTGAATAATGCTTTAGCCCCATTTAGTGACAATTTGAGCACCACTTAATAACATTGCACGTCACAACTTTTATCAAATTCTGCCTAACACTGCCACCTAGTGGCTCACAGTGTGACTACAGGCAAAATCTATTAAACTGCTGATTTTGATCATTTCAGAAAGCGGACAAAGAATTTAACGTGGAAGTGCACACAGCCTGTATTAATGTTTCATGGAGCACTTAGTAACATATGAAAAATACAGTTCACTTTGGACTTTTGATATTATCAATGCATTGCCATCTTACCCAGTATTTAGCTCTTATTTTAATGATGTCAGAATATTCTCATCCTGTTGCTTTTTAAAGTATTTATAAAGATTTATAAAGATTCCTAGCCAGCCAAGCATGGTGGCACATGCCTGTAATCCCAGAGGCTCAGGAGGTGGAGGCAGGAGGATTGCAAGTTAGAGACCAGAGGCAGTCTGCATAACTTAGCAAGACCCTGTCTCAAAAAAGTAAAAAAACAAAAATGGCTGAGGGTGCAGCTCAGTGGTACAGCACTTGCAAAATGGCTGAGGGTGCAGCTCAGTGGTACAGCACTTGCAAAGCATGCAAGCGCGAGACCCTGGGTTCAACCCCCAGTACCAAAAAAAAAAAAAAAGAAGACTCCCTAGCCAGGTACTGTGGTGCATGCCTGTGATCCCAGCAACTCAGAAGGCTGAGGTAAGAGGATCACAGGTTCAAAGCCAAAGGCAACCTGTGCAACTTTGCAAGACCCTGACTCAAAAGTAAAAAAAAAAAAAAAAAAAAAAAAAAAGACAGGCAGGCAGTGTTGGGGATGCATGGGGCTCACAATGGCCTATTATATGCAAAGCCCTGGGTTCAATCCCCACTGCTGTGAGGAGAAAAAAGAAAAGGTTTTCTAAAAGAATGTACTTGGAAGTTTAAAAATAGTCTATTTAGATTATATAGAAATAAACCAGACTTCACTGTTTTTCAAGTAGTTCATTTCATGAAGGAAATGGCAATACACTGCAGTGAGTTATATTGTAGAACAAGTTCTCAGGCACCACCGTGGGCTGTGCACAACTTCCTGGGAAACCGCCCCTCTGTTGGTCCGCTCCCCTAGTTCTCTGGGCCTACCGTGAACCTCACAATTCCTAAAGAAGGGCACAAAGTCAGAATGCTCAGGGTTAAAGGGAGTTCGCAGAGACTTGGCTCCTGCTTCCACCAGTGGCCGAGTCCTGACAACATCCTTGCCGAGCTTCTCCTCAGTGGCCGATTCGGCACCGCCCAGATCACTTCACGTGGAGAGGACAGTGAGTCGTACATCGAGTCCAGAGCTATAGCCTGTGTAATCTCCCCCCGGGGGCTTAATTCGCCCTAGGCTGTGCCTCCTCTCCCTCCTTCTTAACTCCTCTTCCACAGGGCAGCCCTTTCAGGAGCTGAGGACAGTTCTCTGGCTCCGTCTCTCCCATCCAGGATGACCACTGCCACAGTTCCAGAGGGCTCAGTCCACGTTGTTTGGCCCAACATCACAGTGATGACGGGAGCGTGTGGTAGAAGCTGTTCTTCACTTCTTGGCAGACAGGAAGCAGAAAGGTGGGAACTACAGGAAGGCGCCAGGGTGAGAAAGAGTCCAAGACCACGCCCCCAGTGACCTCTGTTCTCCTCCTACCTTTCACCACTTCCCAATGAGCCATGATATGACTCCATTAGAGATGAATCCATTCACTAGGTCAGAGCTCTCATGATCTGTCTCTGGAAACACCCTCACAGACACACCCACGCTGTGCTTCACTAGTCCCTTCGGCGTTTCTGAATCCACCAAGTTGACAATTAAAATTAACCATCACGAAGCTAGTATCCAGGCTATATAAAGAGCTCCTACAACCCAGCAACAAAGAAACAAACAACCCAATTATAATATGAACAAAATATTTGAATAGACATTTCTCCACAGAAAATTTACAACTAGCCAATAAGAAAATGAAAAACTGCTCAGTGAAATGGAAACCAAAATCACCATTAAATACCTCCTAATACCCACAACAACAACAATACCCACCAGAGGGCTGGGATTTAGCTCAGCTGGTAGAGCGCTGCGCTGCAGTCTCTGAGGTCCCGAGTTCAATTCCCAGCACCGCAAAAATGGGAGAAGGGCCTGGCAATCCACTCCCAAGGCAATCCCGAAATAGTCAGCCATTGAAAACCCTATGAGGGTCGCTATGAGTCGGATACTGACTCGACGGCACCTAACAACAACAACAATACCCACCAGGAGGACCACTATCAGAAAGAAAAAAGAATGCAAGTGTTGCCAAGGAGATGGAAACTGGAACACTCATGCTTTGTTGGTGGGAATGTAAAGTGATACGATTGCTTATGGGAAACAGAGTTCTGATTCTTTAATAATTTAAAAATAGAATTACCACATGATCCAGGAATTCCACTTCTACGTTTATACTGAAAAGAATTGAAAGCAGGGTCCCAAAGAGAAATTTATACAACTATGTTCATAGCAGCACTATTCACAAAACCCAAAATGTAGAAACCACCCAGATGTCCAATGACAGAAAAATGCATAAACAAAATGCAGTTTGTACTTACAATAGCATATTATTGAGCCTTAAAAAGAACAGTAATTCTGACATGTGCTATGACATGGATACTAAGTGAAATAAGCCAATCACAAAAAGACAAATACGTATGATTTAATTTATATGAGATACTCATGAGCAGGCAAATTCGGGAAGACAATACAACCATCACGCCAGGGATGGGGAGGAATAGGGAGCTGTTTAATGAGTACAGAGTTTTGGTATGGGAAGATAAAAGAGGTTCTGGAGACTGGCTGCACAATGTGAATGAACTCAATGCTGAGCTGTACACTTAAAAAAGTGGCTAACATAACTGCATATGTAAATATATTTCATTTTTATTTAAAAAAAATTTTTTGCAGTACTTGGGACTTGAACCGAGTGCCTCACACATTCTTTGCAAGTGCTCTACCATTGGGCTGCATTCCCAGCCCAATTTTTATTTTTATTTTGAATCAGGGTCTAAGTTATGCAGGCCACCTCTGTCCTCAAACTCGTAATCTTCCTGTCTCCACTTCCTGAGTTGCTGGGATTATAGGCATGCACCACCACACTTGGCTACATATATATTTTGAAAACATGCAAAATTTGTTGCAAGGCTGCCTTTATGTTTACCTCTTAACAGAACATTGGGCACAAATAATATTAAAAATAAAATTTTCTCAAGACCCTAGCCCAGGAATACATAGTCCAACATAGTAAAACTATTTCTAAAAATGATAGAATGATTCTAATGAGAGTGCAAATAGTCTATAAGTCAAAATGCTTTATAGGACTAAGGACAAATCCATTACATATTATTAAATAATATAGAAATATTCAAGTCTACAGCTATACCACCATGGCATCTAATTACATGAGATTTTGGAAGCTAAGCAAGGTAGGGCCTGGTTAACACTTGGATGGGAGACTGCCTGGGAACACCATGTGCTGTAGGCTTGGGAGAAGGACCGGCAACCTATTCCCAAAACAATCAGCCACTGAAAACCCTATGAATAGCAGAGAAGCACAGACAACAGGCAGTGCTTTGTTCTGTTATACCTAGGGTCACTGTGAGTCAGACCCAACTCAACGGCACCTAACAACAACAAATTAACAAATAAATAAATTAATGTTATCCACAAATTAACATTAAATTTTTTATACTTTTCCCATCTAATAGTTTTTTTTTTTAATCTTTTTTTTTTTTTTTTTGGTGTGTGTGTGGTACTGGGATTTGAACCCAGGGCCTCGCACTTACATGCACTGCAGGTGCTGGACCACTGAGCTGCACTCCCAGCTCACTTTTTTACTTTTTGAGACAGGGTCTCACTAAGTTACACAGACTGCCTCTGGTCTCTAACTTGCGATCCTCCTGCCTCCGCCTCCCAAACCGCTGGGATTATAGGTTTGTGGGGCCAAAATCTATTTCAATGTTAACAAGACTTCCAATCAGGTAAAGGTGAAGATCCTTAAGTGCTGCTTATCATCTGTAGGTGGCAGTAAAAGCACAGTATTCATGTCAAAGCAGCTTTGAAATACCAATAGGTAAGACTACGTAACATACATTATGAAATTAAAACCATTTTAGATCCAATTAGCTATGCACAATCTATATTAAATAAATTGCAATTAACTTCTCTGGCAGAAAGCCATCTTCTTTTGCCCACTTACACCTCCAGGCAATCCTAATGTACCTATTTTTGTCTCATGCTTATTTGATACATATTTGTGATCACATCCACCTGAAACATCAGCCATCCATTCTTTAAGACATGGCCTTCCTGACAAAACATAAACACCAACAGAATCACTAAGGCTCTTTATGGAGTGCCTTCTGTGTGCAGCACTACACTGGGAACACTGAGATATGTGAAGACGTGCCAGCTTCTTGTGAGCAAGGCACACATAATATGAGAAGAATACAAGAGATGAGAGATCGATGACCACTCAACTGCAAAAGAGAGAAGTCACAGATACCTCAAGCTCCCAGTTCTACAACCTACGATTACTGATCCTAAAAATGAGTGACATTAACATCAGAAAATAATCCTGTACCAGAGGCAAGAGCAGAGCCAGCCACACAAAGAAACACCCCAGCAGGCTTCCCCATGTGTCCTGGGGGGTGGTATTACCCAGCCACTTCCTTCCTTTTTTGTTAAGATTCTGAGACTGCAGGGCTTCCTGGTGGCAAGGGGCTGGACAAAAGTCACAAACTTATGACTACTGGAATAGAAAGTGTTAGCAATAAGAAAAAAACTTCATTCGACTATTGGTCGCTGGTGCGAGACTTATTTTAAAGCATATGAGAGAGACTCGTGATAAACAGCTCTTCTGAGTAACCAAATCGATGCAGTTTATTATCAAACAAACAACAAAAAGCATGTATAGTTCTTATGTCTTTCTCTCCAAGAGGCTGACTTTAAAATAAGGTGGAAACACATACACTAAAAAACACAACCACAATAAAACACAAACAATGAAAAAAGGACAAACTCTGTCAGGGCAGGAGTGCTGAGTTCTGAGTAGGCCCGTGGGTTGAGGTTTTATTAAATGAGTCCTAGACACATTAAGATTTCCATGCAATGACCCCCAGGTCTCATCCTGCCCGCTCTCATCTATAGTCCTGCAGAAAATCAGGAGATCAAAGATAAAATATTCTCTGCAATGGAAAGAGGTTAGGAGAGGATTCCTTCAAATTATATAGTGCTGCAGGTAAAAGGCCCTTTAAAGAAGGCCTCAGCCAACCTTCCCTTCTTCCAATGAGCTAATCAATTCATGGCACCAGCATAGCTACCCACCCCAGTGTGAGGACAGGTAGTATTTAAATATGCTGCAGGGATATTACAGATGGAATAGAGACAAAAAGAACTAGCATGTGGCATCTACAGCACATACCTGACGCAAGCCAGGAGGTACAAGCACTTCACAGACTGAGATTCCAGGTGGTATAAAATTACTTACGTAAGCAGCTTCCAAGTGGCAGAGATGCCCTCATGTCCAGTTCTTGCTAACTGCAAAGCCCAAGCATTCTTTAAAAAGCTTTTCGGAGCCAAGCATGGTGGTACATGCCTGTAATCCCAGCAGCTGGGAGGTGAAGAAAGGAAGATCACTAGTTCAAAGCCAACTTGGACTACACAGTAAGTTCCAAGTCAAGTTAGCCTGAGCTACATAGCAAGATCCTGTCTTTAAAAAATAAAAGCCTTTTTGATTATGAAATTTACCACATACACAGAAAAGTGAGGCAGCCTGAAAAATCTGTGTTTCTTTTCCTTTCGCTGTCCTGCTCTCTGCCCCTGGCTTCCAGGTGAATCCTGCTACCAGGAGCCCACGGGGGAATTAGGCAGGAGTGGCCTGCTTAGGTCCTTCAGGCTCACGGTCTCTCTTTCATCCCAAGCAGCTGGCTCACAGAGCTCTCCTTCCAAGCTCTAGAGCTCCTCCCTCTCTTGATCTTTTCAGGTCTATGTGTGGTGAAGGTTATACGCAGCAGTCCCAGAGTGGCCATACAGATGTCCAGTGCCCCTTCCTTACTCTTACTGCTCCCCCACGTCACCAAAAGTGTGACCTCCTAAGCACTAAACATTTGTTTTAGTTTGGACTGCTTCTTGAAATTCATACAAATGGAATCACTCAGTAGGAATTCCTTCCTGCCTGCATTTCTAAACTTTTGTTGTTGTTAACTATGTTTATGAGATTCATCCGTATCACTGCATATGCTTTTTTACATCATTCGTTTTGCCTGTGAATAGCACTCTGCTGCATGTGGACACCACGACAGACTTACTCATTCTATGTTGTTGTTGTTAGGTGCCGTCGAGTCGAGTCTGACTCATAGCGACCCTATGTACAGCAGATTGAAACACTTGCCGATTCTGTGCCAGGCAAACCATCTTATTTATGTTTAAGCCCATTGTTGCAGACACTGTGTCAATCCATCTGGTGGAGGGTTTTCCTCTTTTGAGTTGACCTGCCACTCTTCCAAACATGATGTCCTTCTCCAGGGATTGTTCTCTCCTGACTACATGTCCGAAATATGTAAGACGCAGTTTGGCCAT
>VMDO01008332.1:0-84698 GCA_007922755.1 Pedetes capensis | reverse complement strand
ATAATAATTAAATATTTAAAGCAAAGATTCAGAGAATAATGGTATACACCTTTAACCTAAAAAAAACAGGAAATAAATCTACTTAGAAGTTCTCATCAATGTAATAAACAAAATCAAACTTGATTTATCTTAAAGCAAAATAATAACAAGTGATAGTATGGTGTATACCTAGTACTTTTTAAAAAAGCATACTGAATATATTGGATGATTATTGTTCACTTTTGTTTTCTAGTCTTTACCCCTGGTTTATTTAGTCAAGTCATCAGGTAACTGAATTTATATACAAAGAAAGTAAAATATACTAATATATATATAAAGTATATAAATATAAAATATATAAAATATATATAAAATATATAATATATATATAAAATATATAAAGTAATATATACAAAGAAAGTAAAATATTAGTTTGAAATTTTCTATGATCAAAATAAACATAATAGGAAAAACTAGTCACAGCTTGTTAGGTGCCGTTGAGTTGGGTCCCTCACGGTGTTTTCAATGGCTGATTGTTTTGGGATTGCTTTGGGAGTGGATTGCCATGTCCTTCTCCTATTTTTGTGGTGTTGGGGATCGAACCAAGGTCCTCACACAGTGCAGAGCAGCACTCTACCAACTGAGCTAAACCCCAGCCCAACCAGTTCTTTGTTAGATAAGCAGCAATTCAGACTAATCATTTGTTTGCATACAAAAGTGGTATAAAAAAGAGGTGAGAAGAGGGCAAGATCAGTTACTAAAAAGCTCTTAATTTGTAACAATTAAATATCATTTATTTTCTTAATCAACTTGAGAAGACTTGAAAAGCAATAGTATTTATACAACATAGTGAAAATAACCAAGCAATAATCTACTACATGAAGTATGTTTTCATTTTTTATTTTTTAAATTAGTGTATAATATAATGGGTTTTATTAAGGCATATTCATACAAGTATTTCATGTACTTTGCTCTTATTCACCCCTTCAGTACTCTTTTTGCTCCCTCTCCTCCTCCTATTCCCCTTTGCCTACTCCAAACAATTCCTCCTTTACATTCAAGTCATCTGTTTATTTTATTTATTTACATATATATACATATATATGTACATGTGTGTATGTGTGTGTGTATATATATGTACGTTTGTATAAAATCTGCCTACAGCCATACCGCTCTGACTTCCAATCCCATCAGATCTCGGAAGCTAAGCAGGGTTGAACTTGGTTAGTCCTTGGATGGGAGACTACCTGAAAAATTAGGTGCATTAGTTGGGGAAAGGACCTGGCAGCCCACTCCCCCTACCCAAAAAAAAAAAAAAAAAAAAAAGGAAAAAAAAAACAATCAGCCATTGAAAACCCTATGAATAGCAGAGAAGCACTGTGCTGGACACAGCACAGTGTTGGGTAGTGTTCCATCTCTGAGTCAGACCCAGCTGACAGCACCTAACAACAACATAAAAAATCTAGATTCTGTATGATGAAAGAGAACATGCAGTACTTGTCTTTCTGAGTCTCACTTATTTCATTTAACATGATCTCCAGTTCCACCTATTTTCCTGCAAATGACATACTTTTGTTCTTTATGACTGGAAAAAAACCTCCATTGTGTATATATTCTAATTTTCTTTATCCATTCATGTGTTAATGGACTCTAGGCTGATTCTATATCTTGGTTATTGTGAACAGTGCCACAATAAACATCGATATGAAAGTATCTCTGTGGTTTTCTGACTTAGACTCCTTTGGCTATAAATGCAGTAGTTGCATAGCTGGATCATATAGTGGTTTTATTTAGGAACCTCCATACTGATTTTCATAATGGCTGCACATAATTTGCACTCCACCAGCCATGTATAAGGGTTGTCCCCTCCATATTCTCCCAGTATTTGTTTTTTGTTTTGTTGGTGTTAGCCCTTCTGCCTGGGGTAAGATAAAATTGTAGTATAGTTTTGATTTGCAATTCCCTGATGGCTAAGGGCCAACACAATTTGGATTCACTTGGTGGGAATTCCCTAATTTTTCTTTTTGTTGTTATTATTGTTGTTGTTATTTTTTGTTTGTTTGTTTTGAGAAAGGGTCTCCCTATGTAGCCTAGTCTGGCCCTGACCTCATGATCTTCCTGCCTCTGCTTATAGAGTACTGGTATTACAGGTATGCACCATCATACCTAGTCTGCAAATATGCTTTTGTCATTAAGTTTTGGGTAATAGCAGAATGCTTGAAACCACTGTAAAGTAAATGAAAAAAGAAAAGCATCTCACTGTAGAAAGTAGATGAAGTAAGAAGCTACACATGATGAAAGGGAGATGTTATCTACAAAATGATTTGATTTGGAGAATAGGGAAAAATCACCACAAAATAAAGCAGCAATAAGCAGGCAGAGAAAATGAGAGCAGATGTGTTCAAACAAAGGCGAAACTGAAGAAGCTAAGCGTGGTGGCACAGGCCCATAACAACAGCAACTCCAGAGGCAGAGGCAAGAGGATCGCAAGTTTGAGGCCAGAAGCAGCCTGTGTAACTTAGTGAGACACTGTCTCAATTTAAAAAATAAAAAAAAAAGGGGGGCTGCAGCTCAGTGGCAGAATGTTTGCAAAGCATGTGTAAGGAAGGCACTGGGTTCCAACTTCCAGTACTGTAAAAACAAAACAAAACAAAAAAATAAAACCTAAAGCAGAGGGGTAAGTCTACCTTAATGGAAAAGAAGGCTTCTTTACTGCTTTAGATTAACTACATTTCTCTATTTAGCAAACCTTTTTATTACCATTACATGGTAGACATTGTAGTTAATGCTATTCTGAGCTACACTCTGTGTGTGTGTGTGTGTGTGTGTGTGTGTGTGTGTGTGAACAACAGCTTTCTATCTTCCTTCCTTCCTTTTTTTTCTTTTTCTTCCTTGGTTTATAAATGTTGGGATACAGAGTTGCACAATGGAAATAGCAAAAGTCTTAATAAGACTTATTAAGTCTTATTAAGACTTTTGCTATTTCCATTATGCAACTATTACATCACTTTTGATTATACTTTCATCAACTTACACATTTTTCAGAATTAGTATGCAATAAAAATCATATGCATTCATGGGTTATACTCACATTGAGTTTTTCTTTCCTCGCCTCTATTTTCCCATGTATTCATATAGTTGCATCATATTCCTCTCCTCATTTTCCCCTCTACTTTATTTCCCCTCCTTCTCCCAACTTGCTCCCACCTTATGATCCCTTCTTCTCTTCTTTCTACTCTGCTTATATTTTCCCTTCCTAGATAAATATTATTATTCATTTTTATATATCTGCATATGTGTAGATTTTTTTCTTCCTTTAAGTTAGATTTAGCTCCCACATATGGGTGAGAACATATGGTACTACTCTTTTTGGGACTCGGTTTGTTTGCTTAAGATGATGTTCTCCAGTTCCATCCATTTTGCTGCAAATGACATAACTTCATTCCTCTTTATTGCTGAGTAATATTCCATTTTGTATGTATACCTCAGTTTTTCAATCCACATCTCTGTTGATGAACATCTTAGCTGATTCCATACTCTTGCAATTGTGAAGAGTGCTGCATTAAACATGGAAGTGCAGGTGTCCCTGTAGTATGATGACTTATTCCCAGGAATGGTATAGCTGGGTCATGTGACATTTCTATTCTTAGTTTTCTTAGTTTCTAAATCATTACTGATTTCCAAAGTTCTGCCACTAGCAGTGTAAAAGGGTTCCTTATACATGAGTACAGGCATCCCTCATGACCTGTACGAGATCATTCCAGGACCCCTGTGGATACCAAAATCTGAGGATGCTCAAGCCATTCATATAAAATGGCAGACCCTTTGCATATAACCTATGGAAATCCTTCCCTTAAAGTGATCTTTAAGATGACTTAAAGTCATCTCTAGATTATGTATAATACCTAATACAATGTAAATGCTATATAGTTAATATACTGTATTTAGATTGTAACAATAAGAAGTTAGGGCATATTTACTACAGATGCAATTTCTTTTTTGAACAGTTTTGATCAAAGTTGGTTGAATGCAGAAGCCACAGATACAGTGAGACTGCTGTATCTTTTTTTTTTTTATCAAGTTATTAGCTAACTCAACAAATATTCCTAAATTAATTATGTGCCAGATAACTATATCTTATGTCTCAAGAATCCAGGAATAAATTAGATGCTGCCCTGAGTTAAAGGGAAAACAACCAAAAAAAAAAAAAAAAAAAAAAAGGAAACAAGCCATTGCAATACTGTGTGATAAGTTCAGAATGCTACAGAAACACACAGAAATGTCACCCTAGAGAATAAGATGTGCAAACTTAGTGGTAGGGAGAGGTCACTTTCCTAAAAGAAAAAACCCAGCTTCATCAAAGGCACAATGTGAAAGTAAAAATGTCACGTTAAAGAACATAGGAATAGACTAATATGTCTAAACTAAAGATGGCTAAATTATAGAAGATAAGCATAAAGGCAAGAAATGAGGTCTGGGCCAGATCACAATGGATCTCACTGGCCATGATGCAGAATATAGTATATTGCTTAAAAACACTGCTCAAACTTCCTGTCATTGACTAGTCATCCAATCCCAGACAAATGAACAGCAACTTAACCTCTCTTTACTTCAATCTCCTTATCTGTAAAACTGATATAATGAAATTAATTACCTGCTAGTGTTTTATGAAGATTAAAGAAGATGATATATGTAAAACGTTTTGTAGAGTTCTTGGCAAATACTATTAGCTCAATAAATGTTATTATCACTTTAATTATGATTACTTAATTTCAAGAAAATGGGGAGCCCAAAGGGTTTAAGAGAAATGAGTGGCATAAACAGATCTGTAAGTTCCTTAAAAATAGAAAACATGTCCCACACTTCATTTATATACTTTTAACATCATGAAGATGGTTCTGGCTGAAAAGTCAGCATTTAATAAGCATTTAGCATTAAACAAGGATAAAGCATACCTAACTATCATTTTTAAGACTGCCATTTTAATCCTTATTTTCCTAGAACAAATAAGAAATAGAGTAGAGATAACTGAGGTTGGCAAAAACCTGTAATACCACAACTTGGGAGGTGGAAGCAGAAGGATCATGAGTTTGAGGCCAGAGGGAGCCTATGTAACTTAGTGAGACTTTGTCTCAAAATAAAATTTAAAAATAGGCCAGGGGTGCAGCTCAGTGGTAGAGCACTGGCAAAGCACGTGTGAGGCCCTGGGTTCCACCCCCAGCACCACCAGAGGGAGGATGTAGGAGGGAGAGAACTGCAGAGAGGTATAAGTTATTGTAGCCCAACAAACTCTGAGAAATGCTCCTTTCAAGGGCTCCGTACACAAGGCTAGCAATATCTTGAGGTCTAACAGATGCTCTCTGTGATTAACAAATTCACAATCTTTTTAGAGAGACAGCATATTAAAGCCAAAGGAAGCACAGCAAGGTAGTATTAAGGTACAAACTCAGTTTCAAAAAAATAAATTTCTAATTTATAATATCAAAGATACTGCTTTATTAAAACTGAAGCCCATACATTTAAACCTGAAGGAGTCAGTGCTTTCAAATATTTTACAAGTAAATGTATGAAGACAGTTATTTCAATGATATTTAAACAAGAGAAAAAGAATATCATATATTCTTGATTCTAAACTGCACCCTTTAAAGAGTTTTAGAGGGCTACAAAATCAGAGGGGGCTGGGATTTGGTTCAGTTGGTAGAGTGCTGCTCTGTGCTCTCTGAGGCCATGAGTTTGATCCCCAGCATTGCATAAACCGGAGAAGGACCTAGCAGCCCATTCCAGATACAATCCTCAAAAATATGCCGTTGAAAACCCTATGAATAGGAGAGAAGCACTGACATAGTGCACATATGGCACAGTGTCAGGGAGTATCTCATTCTGTTGTACATATGGACTCAACAAGAGGCACCCAACAACAACAACAACAACAAAAACAACACAATCAAATGTGGATTAGAATCACATGTGGATTGGATTCACAGAGCACACTCTTGAGAAAACTCTCTTCACTGCCATCCAATCCACATGTGATTCTAAATAACATCTGATTTTGTAGCTCTTTAAAACTCTTCAAAGCATGAGAATTAGAATCAAGAATACAAAATTTTTGACATTTGTAATGCTGTTACCACACACACTCACACAGAATCTACAGATAAACCATTGAAATAAATAAGACAACTCAGCATGATGGATGGATATGAGATCAACAACCATAAATCATTAGCATCGGTACACACTAAGAATTACCAGTTAGGAAATGCAATACACAAAATAATACCAGTCCTAAAAGCAACAAAAACTCTATGATAGGTTGGAATAAATTTAGTGAAAGAGGGACTAGATATTTATGAGGAAAATTATGAAATATTACAAAAGAACAACAAAGACTTGAATACATGAAAAGTTTTATATTCATAAATAATTCTCTAGTATCTAGATGATAAAAATGTCAATTTCCTGAATTTAACCTATAAAAGTAAATGAACTCTAATCAAAATATCAGCAGCCAGGTGGGGTGGCACATATCTGTAATCCTGGTGACTTGGGAGGCGGAGACAGGAGGATCGTGAGCTCAAGGCCAGAGTCAGCCTGCATTAATTAGAAAGACCAGGTCTCAAAATAAAAATAAAAAAATAAAAAAATAAAAATGGGTTGGGGATGTGGCCTAATAATAGAGCATTTTCGTGTGCAAGGCCTTGGGTTAGTACCACCAAAAACAAAACAAAACAAAACAACAACAACAAAAAAAAACCCAAAAAAACCCTCAGCAAAACTTTTTTAGGGTAAAGTTAAAAACTGATTCTAAAATCTGTATGGTAAAGAATCATGAATAGGGAAAATAATTTTGAAAAATAACAAGGAGGGACTTATACCCTCAGCTATAAAGGCAACCATCATAAGAAAGCTCAGAACAAATTCCTTATACACAAAGGAACTTGGTTCATGACAAAGCTAACAGTTACAAAAGCAGAGGATGGTGTCAGAACTCTGACTGGAAAAGACAACAAAATTAGGTCCCTACGTTAATAAATTCTGGACTGATTAAATCCTTAAATGTTTATTAGAAGAAAATGTTAAAAATACAGTTAAAGCTTTAAAGTAGATGAAAAATTCTTAAGAATCCAAAAACTCTGACAAATGAAAACTGAAGGTTCTGTATATCAACAGACACCTTAGAGTTAATAGGCTAGAAGAAGATATTTGCCTCCAATATGAGCAAAATAAATAAATGAATAAATAAATAAAGTAATTAGAAATCTTTAAGTAAGTCTTCGCCCAGTAATATTATAGTCAAAAGACACAACAAGAAATTCACAAAAGTGTAATAATATAATGGGTTAAAAAATGATGATGAACCTATTTCCATATCAGGGAAAATGTATTTAAAACTATAACTCCATACTCAGCAGACTGGTAAAATGTTAAAGTGAGAACAGGATTAGTAAGAGTGTGGGAAAAGAGGACCCCTGAAAGCTTGTTATTTGAAGAGCAATGAGCTAATTATCTAGCTAATGGAAAAATATACATAAATGTTACAGAAACTCTTATGTGTAAAATAGGGATGTGGGGATGTTTCTGCAGTGCTGGCTACAAGAGCAAAAATTTGTAATAGTGTATTTCTCAGGAATATCTATAGATAAAAGGATTTATTCAAATGTAGTATGTTCACATAATGCAATACAAATCAAAAGTTATTAGGAATGAATAAAGCTATGTATATTTAAATCTCAAGATTCATGTTGAGAAAAAGTAATTATAGAAAAAATACATAGCATTATACAATTTATGTAAATTTAATAAACATTCTATATTGCTCATACTTAGGTGAATTTGTATACATATAACTATTAAAATAGATTAGAGGAACTGGAGACCAATGAGCTTAATAATATTTTATCACTTTTAACTATTATGCAAATATTAACATCATTAAGGGAGACTCTACTTTGAGGAGGCAACTCTTCCCCAGTTGTCTTTTGAGCACCTTCCAACCTGGGGATTTCATTTTCTGGCCCTATATCTGACAGTGTTTCTCTGCTAGTCATAGTTTTTCAAAGGCTAATTGTTTTGGAAGTGGGCTGCCAGGTCCTACTCTCTGATCTGTCTTAGTCTGGAAGGTCAGCTGAAACTTGTTCACCATGCGTGACCCTGCTGGTATCTGTAACACCAGTGGCAAAGCTTTCAGTATCACAGCAACATGCAAACCCCTACAGTATGGCAAACTGACAGATTTGTGACAGAAATGGAGTAAAGCACCAGGGACCTCCATTTGCTAATGTGGCATGACTCAAAATAAGGAAGAACACTGTAAACACCCATTAAAAATTGGAATGTGGATTGTATACAGTATGAATCTAGGAAAATTAGATATTGTCAAGAGGGAAATAGGGTGCATAAATATCGACATTCTAGGCATCAGTGAGCTACAATGAACTGCCATTTTGAGTAAGATAATCATATGGTCTACTACACTGGGAATCACAGATTAAACAAAAATGAGGTCGCATTCCTCATCAAAAAAGACATCTCAAGATGTCCTGAAGTACAATGTTGTCTGTGATAGAATAATATCCATATGTCTACAAGGAAGGCCAGTTAATATGACTAATTATTCAAATTTATGCACCTACTACTAAGGCTACAAATAAGACAGGGAAGATTTATACCAGCTTCTGCAATCTGAAATAGATCAAACATGCAATCAGGATGTACTAATAATTACTGGTGACTGGAATGCAAAAATTGGAAATAAAGAAGGCTCAGTAGCTGAAAAATATAGCCTTGGTAGTAGAAATGATGCTGGAGATTGCATGATAGAATTTTGTCAGACCAATAACCTTTTCATTGAAAATAATTTTTTCATCAACATAAATGGCAATTATACTCATGGAAATCACCAGATGGAATATACAGGAATCAAATTGACTACTTTTGTGGAAAGAGATGATGGAAAAAGCTCAATATCAAATGTTAGTACAAGACCAGATGCTGATTGTGGATCAGATCACCAGCTTCTCATATGTAGGTTCAAACTGAAACTGAAGAAAATTAGAACAAGTGTACAAGAGTCAAGGTATAACCTTGAATATATTCTACCTGAGTTCTAAGACCATCTCAAGAACAGGTTTGATGTGTTAGACACTAATGATAGAAGACCGGTTGAGTTGTGGCATGACACCAAAGATACCATTTATGAGGAAAGCAAAAAGTTAAAAAAAGATAAACAAGAAAAAAAAAAAACAAGAAAAGAAGAAAAGAACAAATTACATATCTAAAGAAACTCTGAAACTTGCCCTTGAAAGTTGAGCAGCTAAAGTAAAAGGAAGACATGCTGAAGTTAAGGAACTAAACAGAAAATCTCAAAGGGCAGCTTGAAAAGACAAAATCACTTGTTATGACATGTGCAAAGAGCTGGAGATAGAAAAGCAAAAGGGAGAGCTGGGCACAGTGGTGTAGGCCTGTAATCCCAGCAGCTTGGGGGGGTGGAGGCAGGAAGATGCAAGTTTGAGACCAGAGGCAGTCTGTGTAACTTAGCGAGATCCTGTTTCAAAAAGTAAAAAAATGGGCTGAGTGTGCAGCTCAGTGGTCCAGCACTTGCAGAGCACACAAGCATGAGGCCCTGGATTCAACCCCCAGTACCACCAAAAACAAAAAAACAAACAAAAAAAAAAACGTAAGTGAAAAATACACTCTGTTTTTCTCAAGCTTAAGGAACTGAAGAAAAAATTCAAGTCTCAAGTGGCACTAGGAAAGGATTCTACAGGAAAAATATTAAATGACTCAGGAAACATGAAAAGAAGATGGAAGGAATACACAGAGTCATTAAACCAAAAGGAATTCGTGGATGACCAACCATTTCAAGAGGCTGTACACGATCAGGAACCAATGGTACTGAAGGATGAAATGGAAGCTACCTTGAAAGAATTAGCAAAACACAAGGCTCTAGGAATTGATGGACTATCAACAGACATCTTTCAACAAACAGATACAGCACTGGAGGTGCTCACTTGTTAATGCCAAGAGATTTGGAAAACAGCTACCTGGCCAACTGACTGGAAAAGGTCTATATTTTTGCCTACTCCCAAGAAAGAGGACCCAACTGAATGTGGAAACTATCAAATGATATCATCAACGTCACACACAAGGAAAATTTTGCTAATGATCATTCAAAAATGGCTGCAGTAGTACACAGACAGATAACTGGTGGAAAATCAAACTGGATTGGGAAGAGGGTGTGGAACCAGGGACATTACTGCTGATGTCAGATGGATATTAGTTGAAAGCAAAGAATACCAGAAAGATGTCTGTCTATGTTTTATTAGTTATGCAAAGGCATTTGTGGATCATAACAAATTATGAATCACATCGGGAAGCATGGGCATACCAGACTACCTAATTGTACTCATGAGGAATTTGTGCATGGACCAGGAGGCAGTCATTGAAACAGAGCAGGAAACACAGCTTGGTTTAAAGTTGAGTAAGGTGTGTGTTGGGTGGGGATTTAGCTCAGTTGGTAGAGCACTACTCTGCAGTCTCCGAGGTCCCAAGCTTCATTCCCAGCACCGCAAAAATGGGAGAAGGACATGGCAATCCACTCCCAAGACAATTCCAAAACAGTCGGCCATTGAAAACCCTATGAGGATCGCTAGGAGTTGGACATGACTCAATGGCACCTAACAACAACAACAACAACAACAACAACAACACAAGGTGTGTCTCAGAGATGTATCCTTTCACTGTACATCTTTAATCTTTATATTAAGCAAATAATCCAAGAAGCCTAATTTCATGAAGAAGAACATGGCATCATGATGTGAGGAAAATTCATTAACAGTCTGTGTTATGCAGATGACACAACTCTGCTTACTGAAAGTGAAGAGGATTTGAAACATATACTGATGAAGAGCAAAGAACACAGCCTTCAGTATGGATTGTGCCTCAATATCAGCAAAACAAAACTCCTAACAACTAGGTCAGTATGCAACTTCATGATAAAAGGAGAAATGATTGTTAAGTTGTCCAAGATTTTGCTTTATTTGGTTTTACAATCAACACCCATGGAAGCAGCAGCCAAGAAATCAAAAGATACATTGTATTGAGAAAAGCTATTGCAAAAGACTTTTTTAAAGTGTTGAAAAGATGTCACATTGAAGAGAAGGTGTGCCTGACTCATGCCATGGTATTTTCAGTCACATCATATGGTTGTGAAAGCTGGACACTGAATAAGGGTGACAGGAAACCCGAAGCTTTTGAATTATGATATTAGATACAAGCATTGATTATACCATGGACTGCCAAAAGAACCAACAGATCTGTCCTAAATAAAGTGCAACCAGAGTGCGCCTTGTAAGCAAGGATGACCAGACTGCATTGTAGATATTTTAGATATGTAGTCAGGAGGGACCAAACCCTGGAGAAGGACATCATGTTTGAGAGAGTGGCGGGTCAATGAAAAAGAGGAAGTCCCTCAAGTAGATGGATTTGCACAGTGTGTGAAACAATGGTTTTAAACACAAAAAGTATTCTGTGTCTGGCACAGAATCTGGGAGTGTTTTATTCTGTTGTACCTAGGGTTGCCATGAGTTGGAACCAACTCCACAGCACCTAACAACAACAAAACAAATATGAAAAAACATTAATTAAATACTAACTTGAAAAAATGTTACCAATTATATGTGGTTATTGTACACAAGTTCTTATTCTATATTATTTTACAAATTTAAAATATTTCCTCAAGAAATTAACTATAAAAGGTAATCGTTTTAAGGGCTGAGGATGTAGTTCAGTGATAGAATACCTGCCTGGATTCAATCCCTAGCACCACAAAAGAAAAACAGGAAAGAGATAATATAGTGGTACCTCAGCACTTGAGTATAATCTGTTCTGAAAGGCTGGTCGAGTGCTGATCAGCTCAAATGCCAGTACTTTATTCCCGTAAGAAATAATGTAATGTATTTATTGGTTCCGGCACCACACTGAATGGCTAATTCAGACATGCGTACACCACTCAGATTCTTAATAAGCTCTTTTTAAAATCAGTTGTCCTTACTGTTTTCCTCTTTCCTTCACTTTTAGTGCTAGAAAGTTTCTTGGGTGCCATGATGACCATATGGTATACATATGTAAATATACCTAAAATAAAACATGAGATCATGAACACAGCACCAGGATAGGTCTTTACTGCTTGAAATTGAAAGTGATACTTTCCCCTTTGTTTATCTAGACGTGTCACTGGTAATGTGGAGTCTCATACAGGTTTTAGCATAGTGGTTAAGTGCTAAGCAGGTGGTTGAGCACAGAACCAGAATTCTCTAGAAAATACTGATCAAAGACTGAAATGTTTGAGTGCCAAGGTACTACTGTAGTTTTACTTATTAATTCTTAAGTTTTCTTTTAAGAGGGGCTGACCTTATATATAGATATAAACAACAGCATTAACTTAGACAACACACCATGATATCTGAGCTGATTAAGAGAAATGGTCACTTTTTCTAGCCTTGAGCCCTATAATTCATATAGAACTCCTTCTTTCCTTTTCCTTGGGAAAGAAATATATAACCAATGACAGAAGAGACCTTGCAGCTTTACTTTCTAAATTAGTGATTATCAACTGAGGATAATTTTGCTTTCTCTACCCCCAAGGAAACATTTGGTAATGTTTGGAGACATTTTTGGTTATTATAACTAAGATGTTATTGGCATTTAGGATGTAGAAACAGGAATACTGCTAAGTATCCTACAATATAAAGAACAGCCCCCTACAAAAAGAATTTTCTGGCTTATAGTATCATAGTGTGGAGCTGAGAAAACTTACTCTAGCTCCTACAAGGCAAATGAAATAAAATCCCCACTCACATTGGAAGCTGCTCTTTTAATCTGATTTGAACTTTCTTCTCTGTCTGGCATTTGTTAGGGTCTCTATACCAATAAGTTTCTTTTAGCCTGTTTAATGTGGTCATATTCCTTACAATATACCAAATATTTAACTCCACAAATCATTTTAAAAATTCCTGATATTGTAACAGTATATTTCTTACTTCCAAAGATAGCATTTAAAGTTGTGCAATGGATTTATTTGATAAGTATTTACTGTGTCCTTACTATACATAAGCCACACATTGTGCTATGAACTAGAGATACAAGAACAGATAAGGTCCCTTAACAAATAGCAGCTTAGAGTCTAGAAGAGAAGCCAAGAATTCATGAAATAATCACATAAGCTAGTAACAATCTGCAATTATGGATTAGAGCCATAAGAAATGTGTGAGACGGATATATGAATTAGAGTGATTTGACCTAACAGTTGCAGAAGGAAGAGAAACCTCCCTTTACGGAAGTAATGAGTAAGCTGGCAATGGAAAGCTATGTGTTACTTATAGGAAGTCATAAGGAAGCAAACTGGATTGAGAAGAAGCATATGCAAAGACCCTTAGGGAAGGAAGAGAACCCAATTGACTTTGCAGGACTCAAAGAAGGCCCCTAAATGTGGAGTAGATGAAACCAAAATCACAAAGTGGCAGTGAAAATAATAAAGAAGCTCTGCCAGAAACATACTCAAAAGAGAGGAGTGTTCCTACCTTGACGCCAGTGTGTCACACGGCGATCCTTTTCTCTTGTGTGAATCTGGGTTTGCAGGGTCGGATGAACTGTCCCCGAGGCCACTCATGTTGACAAACTTCACACCTAAAAAGGGAGAATAAAAGTAAGAAATCTACCTTACGTCCTTTCTAACCAAATAAGAGGAGGAGAAGCCCCGCTGTGATTCTAAACATAGTTAAAATTTCTAAGCAATGAATAGCTAATTACAACCAGCATAAAAGCAACAGCATCTGTACAAAACCACAAAGCTTATCAGCTACTTGTTCTCATACTTTCTTTGCTAGACCTGTAAAATAAAATTAATAACCCCCTATGAAGTTGTCATCATCAGTTAGGATGAAAATATTAGGATAATTTAAAAGATATCAGGATTTTTTAATAAAGGAAAAATCACTTTCATGTGTAAATATAAAAACTTAATATATAACTGAATTCAGATAGATTGTTTTTTAGATTTATTTTTCAGGCCTCACTTTGCCAAAAGATTAAAACAACTTTGCTCATAGATTTCGGATTTTATATTGGTAGAAAAATAAATAATACATATGCAATTAAAGTGGTAAACTACATTTAGATTTTGAATTATACTTTCCCCTTTGATTCCATACTCCTAACCTTGTATTTGTCAGGTGACAAAGATCAAATGTTGAATCTCCGTTAGGATCTTGGTATGGATGCCAGAGAACACAAAGTCATTCCTCTAGCACTATAGCCAGGTCTTCCACATGTTGTACCAGTTAGTGACTGCACTTAAAGATCCCTCTGATCTGTCCCTCATCAACTGCTACTCTCTGCAGAATCCCTAATAAAACTCAGAGCCCCACCCTTGGCCTTACAATCATCACCAACTTTTGGATTTTAATAGTGCCAAATAGCACATCCTACCCTTCTCTTTTACTCTATCCATTCTCATAAACAGAGGGGAAATTCTTGTTAAATAGGAAAACTATTAGCTTTTCCTCAAATTCTAAGTTATTAAACAACCACAGCACTGTATGTCAGCAGTCATGCTGGGAATGCTTATTATAAAGAATACTGAAATCCATGAGCATCTCTCACTCAGTGTACAAATAATTCCTAGATTTTAATCGTGACCTTATTACTTCATGCAACCAAAGGCACATTTCTAATTTTTCCATCTTCAAAATATAGTTTATGAAAATATTCAACTCCTAGGATTGCAATCTTGCAATTTTTTAAGTTATTCTTTCTCTTTTACTCCTTACTTCTAATTGGTTTCTGTGTCCTGCCAATTCTTCCTTAATAAGAGATTTTAGATTGTCTCCTTTTTCACTCTCTGAAACAGTTATGATCCTAGCTTGGAACCAAATATCTCATTCTAGATTAATGTAAGATCTTTTTATCTTGCTTCTTAATTCCAGTCATTTTCACTTCTAATCTGTTCCTATAAACAGCAGCAAAAATACTCCTGCTCAAATGTCATTTTTAAAATACCATTTCCTTAATGAATATCAACTGGATCTGCCTACTGGAACATGGCAGATAAAATCACGGGCTTTGGGGGTGGGCATGGGAGAGGAAAAACCTTGTTCAAGTCCTGGTTTAGCCATTACCTGCCTGTCCTTGGGCAATGCACATAATCTCTCTTTAAATATATTTCTTCTCATGTAGTGTTTGTCTATTTTGGTGCTTTGAATCATTCTAGCGTCTTACTGTATACTCTGCATTCAAGCAAACACCAGGATTTATCAATTTTTATTTCCTAAATCCACCCCTTCCTCATATTCTCTTTTGCCAAGCTGATGAGTTCAGGTTCTCATCATCTCTTGCTGGACTACTAAAACAGTTTGCAAAATGGTATCCCCATTTCCAGTCTTGTCTTAAATCTTTCTACTGCAGAGCCAACCAGATTAAGCTACCATGTCTGATCATGTCAATCTCTTGCTTAAAATCCTTCACGAAATCCTCATTACTTACAGGATATCCAACTTCCTTAACATACAACGTTTGTATCAGCTCTCACCGATTGGTTAAATTTAGTAAAGAATTTGGTGAACAAGTGACTAAATGCCTGTCTAATCAAATGTTTAAATGTACTGTATTATACAGTACATATAATCTACATGCTGGCCGTGGTGGCACACGCCAGTAATCAACTTGCTAAAGAGGATGAGGCAAGAGGATCTCGATTTCGAGGCCAGGCTGGGCTACACCTTTTAGCCAGCAGCCATACCACTGTAGCATCCGATCCCGTCATGTCTCAGAAGCTAAGCAGGGTCGGGCCTGGTTAGTATTTGGATGGGAGACCGCCTGGGAACACCAGGTGCTGTAGGCTTGGGAGAAGGACTCGGCAATCCATTCCCATAAAACAATCTGCCATTGAAAAGCCTATGAATAACAGAGAAGGAGTAACAATATTGTTTCAGCTACTGTACGTAGGGTCCCTATGAGTTGGATGCTGCCTCAACGGCACCTATCAACAACAACATAATCTATATATAAATAATGTAATAGTATATAATCTGCATATACAAACATATATAATGTTAATTTTAGTTTCAACCTCTATAAAAGACATCAAAAATAAAATTTTTGGTAAAAGCCCATGTTCCAAGTGAAGGTAAACATTAACTAAAAATCTTTTTTTTTTTTTTTAATTTGCAGTACTGAGAGTTGAACCCAGGGCCTCGTGCTTGCATGCTCTGCAAGTGCTGGACCACAGAGCTGCACCCCCAGCCCATTTTTTTTTTTTTTACTTTTTGGGACAGGGTCTCGCTAAGTTATGCAGACTGCCTCTGGTCTAGAACTTGCGATCCTCCTGCCTCTGCCTCCTGAGCCGCTGGGATTACAGGTGTGCGCCACCGCGCCTGGCTTTAAGTAAAAATCTTTAAGTTGACTTTGTTGTTGTTGTTGTTGTTAGGTGCCATGGAGTCGGTATCTGACTCATAGCGACCCTCTGTACAACAGGGGAAACACTATTGTCAGTGCTTCTCTGCTGTTCATAGGGTTTTCAATGGCAGATTGATTTTTGGGAGGGGGTTGCCAGGTCCTTCTCCCAAGCCTGCAGCACCTGGTGTTCCCAGGCAGTCTCCCATCCAGGTACTAACCAGGCCTGACCCTGCTTAGCTTCCTAGATCTGACGGGATCAGATTCCACAGGGCTACGGCTGCAGGCTAAAGTTGACTTTACTGTCAACTAAAATGTACACAGTGTAGAGACTAGCCCTGGGGATATGGCAGCGAATAAAATTTACAAAATAACTATCTTAACAATTTCATTCTATTGTGAAGGAGATAAACAATAAATAAAAATAAAAAGTAAATTATATAGTATATTAAAAGGTGATCAGTGCTAGAGAGAAAAATAAAGCAAAAATAGAGGCTTAGGTGTGTGAAAGTGAAGCAGTAGCTAGTAATGTAGTTAGGAAAGGCCTCACTGCAAAGATGAGATAAAAAAAGACTTGAAGGAAGTGAAGGAACAAGCTGAAAGAATGATAGATGAGAAAGTTTGCTCCTGGCAGGGCGCAACATAACTGCTGCTCCTGGCTTAAGGCACAGCATAACTGTTTTTTGAGAAACATGAAACAGGTGAGTATGGCCAGAACTGGGGAATAGGAGAATGGGAGATGAGATCATCGAGATAAGGGGAGGTGTAATGGTTAATCTTAACTGTCAACTTGGTTGAACTGAGGGAAGCCTAGGATTAATAAAACACACCTCTGAGAGTGTTTGTGAGGCATTTCCAGAGACAATGAGATCATAAGGGTTCTGACTTAATCAATGGATTAATCCCATGACGGACTCATGATATGAGTCCATCACTGAGAAGTGGTCAAGGGTAGGAGGTGGGGCCTAACAGGAGGAAGTAGGTCACTGGGAGTGTGTCCTTGGGAGATATAGCTTGCCCTAGCTCCTTCCTGTTTTCCCTTTTCTCTGCTTCCTGGCTGCCATGACATGAGCTACTTGGTTCTGCCACACTCTCCCCACCATGATGGACTGAACCCTCTGAAACTAAGCCAAAAAGCTTCGATTGTTTCTGTCAGGTATCTTGCCAAAGAAATGAGAAAGGTAACTAACCCAGGAGGCAACAACAGGTAAGGCCTTATTAAAAAAAAAAAAAAAAAAAAAAGATGTGAAAAGACCAGACAATGGTCTTGTTAGCATCAATTCTGAAATTTAAACACAAAAGAATATTAGCCAAGTGATATATTACTGTAATTCATAAAGTAAATACCTTCTTTCCCATGGAGATTCACAGAAGCATAAATAAGGTTAACTAAATTGCAAAGAAGATACCACTTAACTTCATTTTCATATATGAATAAAATATTAACATAAATTTATTAACATAAAATGGAATTATGAAATAAATTTATAATAATAAAGAAGTATAAACTCTAAACTCTTCTACAGAAGTAGAAGTAAAAGAGAAAAGAAAGTGATAAACAAGGAACATTAAGATATGACTTTAGTGATTGCCCAAACAAATGAGTTTGCTAACTCCTCCTTCATATTCAGGTGCCACTTACTGTTTCCTTAGTTGCCTATCTTTTCTCCCTCCAATGAAATTGTTATACCCGTCTGGAATTCTACTAATTCTCCCTGGATGTATATTTCTTATTAAAATGTGCCATAAGTTATATTTTCTTTGTCTTGCTTTCTAGATTGTGCACTCAAAGGCAGTTACTAGATCTTTTTACTATATATCTAATATCTAAAAACACAATGCCTAAAAGATATAGTAGCCAAATAAATACAGGATGAATTAAAGGTGACTAAGTTATCTTACTAATACATTTAAGATTTTTAAAAGATATTTAAAGTTTTATGGTTAAATAATTTCTAGAACTTTTTATAAAACTTTGAAATTATTCCCTATAATTGGGAGACACTGTTGTTGTTGTTACTATTGTTGTTGTTAGGTGCTGTCGAGTCCAACTCATAGCAACCCTGAAATCCTTTTCCCTTTTGCTTTCAACAGAAAAAGAGAGGTGGGGGAAGAAAAACTGCCTCCTTGGTCTAGGAACTGGAGAAATCTCTTCCAATTTTGAAAAAGTTAAGATCTACTATTTTGGAGAAATAATCTGCAGTATATACTTTCAGAGGACTATAGAGACATAGAGTCATGTTTCCATTACAGAATTAAAATCATATAATCTCAAAGACTGGATAATTTTGAACAACAAATCTGGATGTAAAATGAGACCCTCATAATGTGCGACCCCAGCTGGAGTTTCATACGTGCTAAATTTATCTGAGATTCCAGGGCTGAGGAGACAGCAGACAACAATCCAGCAGCAGTCAGATGGGCTGGCCTACCTATAGAAGAGCCAATAGTCAAGGAGCTATGGGAGATTCACCAAAAATTTTCTGATGGTATGATTCTGGTATTAACTGTTTTCTATTTCCAAAAAACCAATAAAGAGTGCAATGTAAAACTTCTGATGAGGACCATCTATTAGAACTGTTTGTTGTATTTATGTGGAATGGCTTTATATTTGGCAGATCAGGTATTTAAGTAAGAGTAATTAACAAAAGAAATGCCTATCACCTTTTAAAAAGAGGTAAGGTTTCAAAGTAAAAGTACTTATTGATTTAAAGAGTTGCTAAATTATACTCAATCTCATGGAATCTCTAGAGAGTAATTTTGTTGTTGTTTGTTAGGTGCCCGTGGAGTCAGGTCAGAATCTTAGCAACCCTCATAGGATTTCCAATGACTGATTATTTTAGGATTGCTTCAGGAGTGGACTGCCATGTCCTTCTCCCATTTTTGTAGTGCTGGGGATCAAACACAGGTCCCCGGAGAGTGCAGAGCAGCTCTCTACCAACTGATCTAAACCTCAGCCCAGAGAGTAGTTTTAGGAACTAGAAACTATACCTATCCCTGTTTAAATGTACTAGCCTAAACCAAATAGGTGGATGCTGAAGAAATAGGATAATACTTTTTAATTCAGTTGAGTTAAAAATTTCTACATAAAATGGCACACATCTGCAATCCCCTTATTTGGGAGGCTGAGCCAAGAGGATCAAGCCTGGGCTACTTAGTGAGTTTGATACTAACCTGGGCTACAAAGAGAGATCTTGTCTCAAACAAACAAACAAAACCCCCAAATTGTCCTTCATTTCTCAGATTTAGCTGAGAACTACATAGTTATAAAAATCAATACCAATTAGTTAATAAAGAACTCTAATATACTTTGAAATGCTTAGCAGGCAATTAGCATAGAAAAGCATATACACTATGAGAGGGCCACTCTAGGAGCTAAATCTCACCAAACTGATTAGTTGTATAAAGATGAAAAATGATAAATGGAGAGCTCATGCACTGGGTAATTTCCATTACAAAGGTTTCTCAAGTTGGAGTCCTCAGAAACCTGGGGTCCTCTACAACAAGTTTTCAACTTGACTTTCTATTTCAATGACTAAAATCTTTCTTATGTAAGAAAAGATACAGATTGCAGGATATTCACTGCCTTTTTTGGGGTTTTGGTTTATTTCTTTTGATTTTTGAGAAAGGATCTCACTTATGTAGCCTAGACTGGCCATGAACTCACAATCCTCTTGCTTCTGGCTCCTGAGCGCTAAGATTACAGGCATGCACCACCACATCCTGCTTCAGTGCCCTTTTTATGGGTGAATAAAGTTCCATTGTTTGGAGATACAATGTTTTGTTTATCCACTCATCAGTTGGTGGCCATTTAAGTTGTTTCCACTGTTGGGGTATTATAAATAATGCTGCTATGACCATTTATACACATGTTTTTATCAGCATGTTTTCAGTTCTTTTGGATAAAATAAACGGGAGTAGAAAGGCTGGGTCATATGGTAACTCTGATTTTTGAGGAACTGCCAAATTATTTTCCACAGTGGCTGCACCTCCTTAAATTTCCACCAACAATACATGAGGGTCTCACCTTTCCAGATTCTTGCTAAAAATAGTTATTCTCCCTCTTTTAAAATAATTAATATAGTGGGTGTGAAATAATATATTATTATGGTTTTGATTTGCATTTTCTTAATTGCTAATGACTCTGAGCATCTTTTCATGCACGTATTGGCCATCTGTATATCCTCTTTGGTGACTTGCATCCTTTGCCTATTTTTTTGAAAAAATAAATTTTATTATGTATTTTTAAGGAATTTAACAGGATGTTGTAAGATACACATGTATATTAAAATGGTTACTATAGTGAAGCAAATTAACATATCCATCATCTCACATAGTTACTCATTTTTCCCACTGAGGCAAGAGCAGTTATGATTTACTCACTTAGCAAAATTCCTGAGTACAATACACTATTATTAACTATAGTCCTTTTTTGTATTGTAGATTTTTATTGTTGTTGTTGTTGTTAGGTGCTGTCAAGTGATGTCCAATTCACAGCGACCCTATACAGCGAAATGAAACACTCCCCTATTCTGTGCCAGGCACACGATCTTATTTAAGCTTAAGCCCATTGTTGTAGACACTGTGTCAATTCATCTAGTGGAGGGTTTTCCTTTTTTTTGTTGACCTGCCATTCTCTCAAACATGATGTCCTTCTCCAGGGATTGGGTCCCTCTTGACAGCATGTCCAAAATACGCAGATCTTTAGACTTGTTTATTCTACATATTTGATACTGTGTATCCTTTGGCCTACATCTATTCCTTCCCTACCACTGCCCTGACTGATCACTGTTTTATTATCTATCTTTGTATATTTAACTTTTTATATTCTTTTCAAGCTTACATATAAGTGAGAGCATGTCATAATTTTCTTTTTGTGTCTAGATTATGTCTCTTAGTATATTATACTCCAGGACATCCCTGAAGCAAATGGCAGGTTCTCCAATTTAAGGTTGAATAATATTCCACATACATATGTATACATATATATACACATACACACATATACATATATATACATACGTATATATACATACATATATATATACATAGTGCCTGCAGCCATAGCCCTATGGCATCCGATCCCGTCAGATCTCAGAAGCTAAGCAGGGTCAGACCTGGTTAGTACCTGGATGGGAGACCGCCTGGGAACACCAGAAGCTGTAGGCTTGGGAGAAGGACCTGGCAACCCCCTCCCAAAAATCAATCTGCCATTGAAAACCTATGAACAACAGAGAAGCACAGACAATAGTGTTTCCCCTGTTGTACAGAGGGTCACTATGAGTCAGATACCGACTTGACGGCACCTAACAACAACCTAACAATATATATACATATATATACACATATATATGTATACACACACACACACACACACACACATATACATCCAATGGAATATTATTCAACCTTAAATTGGAGAACCTGCCATTTGCTTCAAGGATGTCCTGGAGTACAATATGCTAAGAGAAATAATCTAGACACAAAAAGAAAATTATGACATGCTCTCACTTATATGTAAGCTTGAAAAGAATATAAAAAGTATATACACACACATACACACATACACACACACACATATATATATTTTCTTTATCCATTTAGCTGTAGATAGCCACTTATGTTGTTTCCACATTTTGGTTATTGCTAATAATACTGCAACGCACATGAGAGTGTAGATATCTTTATAAGATGGTGTTTCATTTCCTTTGGGGATCTACCCAGAAGCAGGATTGCTAGGTCACACAGTAGTTCTATTTTTAATTTCTTTATGAACCTCCGTATCGTCTTTCATGATGGTGGTAAGAATCTACATTCCTGTCAACAGTGTACAAGGGTTCCCTTTTCTCTATATCCTCTCCAACATTTGTTGCCTCTTGTTCTTTTGATAACAGCTATTCTGATAAGGAGAAGTCTGCAGCTGTGCCACCCTGGCATCTGATCCCATCTGATTTCAGAAGCAGGGTCAGCCTCATTAGTCCTTAGATGGGAGACCACCTGGGAATACCAGGTGCTGTAGGCTAGAGAAAAGGACCTGGCAGTCCACTCTCAAAACAATCAGCCAAGGGAGAGAAGATAATCTCAATGTAAATGATACAAGTTCATGAATATATGGGAAAAATAAGGGAATATAACCCATAAATGCATACAAATTTTACTACATATTTATCAAAAGGTTCCATAATCTTTTTAAGCTGATGAAAGTATAAGCAAAGTGATATAATAACTGTATAATGGAAATAGCAAATGCTGTCTTACTCTGTACTGCACCAACATTTATCAATAAAGGGAAAAAAGAAAAAGAAAACCCTATGAATAGCAAAGAAGCACTGACAACAGTACTGGGCATGGCACAGTGTCAGGTAGTCTTTCATTCTTTTGTACATAGGGTTGCTAAGAGTTGGACCTGACTCCATGACACCTAACAACAACAAAAATGAGGGAGAGGTGATACCTCATAATGGTTTTGATTTGCATTTCCTTGATAATTAGTGGTGTCATATCTCTTCATATACCTGCTAGCCATTTTAATGTCACTTTTTGGTAAAATGTCTGTTCAGCTTCTTTGTCCACTTTTTAATTGGATTACATGTTTTCTTGCTAAGAAGTTGTATAATTTTTATGGTTATTTATCTTTTTATTGTTGAATCATAAGAACTCTTTATACTGGGATACTAGGACTCTGTTAGATACATAACTTGAAAGTATTTTCTCCCATTTTATGAATTGTCTTTTTACTTTCTTTATAGTGTCTTTTGATGAACAAAGGTTTTTAATTCTGATTATGTTTCACTTACCTACTATTTCTTCTTTGTTTAATAATTTCATGTGTAGCCTCCCTCAATGACAGTTTCTTTTGATTGTTATTTCCTACCCTCCCTCATTCCCTTCTTGACAAGGCCTAGAATTCTCAATCCTCCTTCTTCCCTCCACCTCTCCCATGCTGAGATTACAGGTGTGTGTTACCACATCCAGCAAAGATATGCATTTTTTTATAGCCCAGCATAAAAACTCAGCTATTTCAGTTGATTCATTTATATTTGGCAATACTTAATAGTTACCCATTGAAAAATCCCATTGAAAAAAAAAATCCCCAAGCATTCTGTGTGAATAGCTGGTTAAATAGCATGGTATCTCCATAATACTAACATTAATTTAGCTAGCTAGAGGAAGACGATAATCTCAATGTAAACAATGCAACTTCATGAGTACAGGGGTTAAATAGGGGAACATAACCGAAATACGCATATGAGTTTTACTACATTATTAGTCAAAAGGTTCCATACACCTCGTGAGTTGATAAAAGAGTACCAAAAAGTGATGTAACAGTTGCATAATGGAAAAAGCAAATGCTGTATTATCCTGTACTTCATCAACATTTAAAGGGAAAAAATACTTTAGCTAGCTATACTACTTCCAATGCAATCACCAACTAAAGACTATCTCTGATTCAGTGAAGCTCAAATTTTAATTTCTAGTGGTTTCAACAGAGCAGTAATAATGAAAATCAACAGAGTAAGTAAAAAAGGCATATAAATTTTGAAGTGTAGACCATAAAATTTCAGAATAAGGACTCCAGTACTTGTTACCCTCAAACCTTTCTCACTACAGCCCATTTAAGTTGTACAAACATGACTACCATGCCAGTTGTCACTTTGGAGTATAAAGTCAGTAGTAACAAAAAATTTGACAGGAATGAAATAATAAAATGTCCAAAATTTAAAAAATGTAGACCCATTAATATCCATTTAATTAAAGAACGTGACAATATTACATACTGAACATATACTGTATTTCATATGCATTAATTCATTTATTCTTCATAACAGCCCTATGAAGTATATGTTATTATCTGCATTTTAATAGTTTTATATTACTACTAAATAAACCATGATCTGATGATGATGACAACAATGAAGACTATCACATAGAACTGATATGTAACAATCAATAGTCTAAACACCTAACATATTAGTTCACTTACTTATAAATGAGCACATTCAAACTCATAAGATATGAAGCAGGTGGTGTTTATAATCCATTTTAGAGATAAGAAACCAGAGGAAGAGAGGTTACTAAATCTTTTTAACATCTTACTTGACAGTGATAAAAATCAATCTTTGGTAATCTGGTTCCAGAATCTAGCTATGCTTTGAGCTATGTAACTAATCCAGAGTCATATAACTAACAGGTTAAAAAGCTAGCAATAGTTTCATTTTTTTTCTTTTGCCTCTTTATGAAAATCCTTTTCCAACAGATCTAGTAGGAGTTTTCCAGAAAATTGGACATTAAAGTATACCATCACTAACCATATTAGGTGGCATTTATAAGGTTCTCAAACATATAAACAGAATCTTTTCGGTTTTTAGTCTACTATCACATAGACATAAAGCTGATCATCTACCTAATTCTGACTTACCATCTATGGTACATTATAATATTAAACAAACATATTCCCTATAAGATATGATTTACCTTAAAATGTAAACACACTGGTCCATCAAAAGCCAAAGTTTTGCCTTTGTAAATGCTAATTTTTGCTCTAAAGTTTATAAACTTTTGATTCTAAAGTTATATATATGTTTATACATACATATTTGTATGTGCATGGTGGGTGTATTTCTTTTCAATACACCTAAAATATCTTTATCAAACTGCTTTCTAGAATTTTGAGCTCTTGCCATGTTCCAATAGACTTTCTCCTTTATAGGTTTTCTTCTTCCACACAGCGTTCTCAGGAAAGAATCCATGGATCTCCTAAGTACCATATCACAATCTCTTTAGGAAGGAAAATAGGTAGAAACAAACAAGCCCCAAGTGAGGGCTGCTGTACAAAACAGCTGGCCTGAATTCTTCCACAATGCCATTATTATGGAAGGCACAATCATAAAAGACAAAGAAAAGCTGATAAACTGCTCCAAGTTAAAAGAGACCAAACAAATCTGACAACTATGCAATGTGTGATCCTGAATTAGACAACTGGTAAAATTTTAACATGGACTATATATTAGGTAATAGTAATAAAAATGTTAAGTTTCTTAAATTTGACTATTACATTGTACTTAGGTAGGAGATACATATTGAATATTTTGAAGTGAACAATGATGACTGTCTATAACTTACTTTTGGGACTGGGGGGTGGAGTGGCCCTGCATATCAAACCCAGGGCCTCATACATACTAGGCAAGCACTCTACCACTGAGCTATACTCCCAGCCCTTATAATTTACTTTCAAATGGCTCATAATCATCATCATAATAGTGGAGGGAGAAGAGAAGTAGTAGTTAAATACATAGAAATAAAGCAAATATAACAAAATATTTACAACTGTTGGAAATGGACTACAGGCACTCGGGTGTTCAGTGTACCAATCTGGCAACTATTTAGTAGGTTTAATATTGTCTTTAATAAACGTCATAGGAAATAGAAAAGATAAAAAATTTCATTATGCTAAAGAAAATATGACTTTCTTGGAGTTACTCAGTGAAAAACTAGTAAAGAAAATATCCATGCTAGTGTTCAGTCACAGGATTATTCTATTTTCTCCCCCTTTTTCTTTCATAAAGTCAAGGTACTAACATTCCCTTCCTGAAAACTCTTAAAGGGAAGCTCTCCTAAGTGACTAAATTTCTCTTTACTATAAGACATCCTTCCCTGCAAAACTAACTTCCTTCCTTCTTCCTTTCCCTACCTCCTTCCCTTCTTTCCTTCCTTCCTTCCTTCCTTCTACCACAGTGTTGGAGATTGAGCCAGGGGCCTTGCACATGCTAAGTACTCTACCAGAGCTGTACACTCAGCCCCAAAAGTTTCTTTTTATAAACAGACTGCTTAATTCATGTCTCTCTCCATTACAGAGAACCAACAGTCTGATTTCAAACAACAGAAAACATTAAGTTAGTAAGTAGAAATCTATCACCAATTTGTTCCAGAAACTGACAAACTTTTAAAGAAAGAAGTATCTCAAATTCTGTACCTCCAGTTCTTGCTTTAAAGCTCTCTACCAAGTGATAGCCTTGCCTTCATCTCCCAACTCACTGTTTATCCAAACATAGCCACTGCTTGTCAGTCAACTAAATTTTACTTCCTTTAACCTCCAGGATGGTTAAAATCCTACTCTCAAGTCAACAGCTATTACTGTCCATGCTGACACCTGTCTCTTCCTTTAAAAATGAGTGTGCAGCAGAGGCAGAAGGGTGAAGGGGATTTCTGGGTATTGTTGTTGTTCTACCGCTTAACTTTGTGTTTATACAAATGTGTTCAGTGCCTGATAACTCAAACTACAGGCTGCTTTTGCTATCATTACGTTCATGAGTACATTGGTTCAATTCCTAGCTAGTTCACAAACTGAGAAAACAGCAACAACATGAAAATGCCCACATAGATATTGGGTGTACAGAGAATTAATGACTGAATGGATGTTAGAAATACATGAACCTGACCCAGGTGTGGTGGCATGTGACTATAATCTCAGCACTTGGAAGGCTGATGCAGGAGGATCAACATGAGTTCAAACCTAGCATGGTCTACACAGTGTGCTCCAAAGAAACAAACAAAATAAAAAACAAAAACAAAAACAAAACAAACACACAAAAAAAGCCCAACCAAACAAAAAATTGCACGCGCGCGCGCGCGCGCGCACACACACACACACACGCCAAATCTAGGGGTAGTTGAATATAATTTTTTGCTGCTCTTTTCAATGTTGTAAGGACTTGAAGTTCTCAATGAAAAATACAGATCTGAAACCTATAGTGGCTTCAACTTACGTTAACATGGCTCCTAAAGTATAACCTAGAATTTTTTCTAACACTTTCACTTATGAATGTCAGCACTTATTCTGAAATAACCTTGAAACCTCTCATACCAAATACGCATTTCCATAAAAAATAATACCCAAGTAATCATTTTCCCACCATACTTTTGTAGACACAAAGCTCTTTAAAAACAGAGATATTAATTCCTACCTGGGAGACTTCTTTGTTCATAATGAGGCCCCAAAACAGATATGGTCAAATCTAGTGCTCCAGAGGGCAGCTTCCAGGAGAATGGGGTAATGATGTTGTCCAGAGATGGTTCTAGTCTCTTCAATCTCACCTCATGTAAGGTCAATTATACAAACAACTAAAACAAATGAGAAGAAAAAACAAAAGTAGAAGGGAAGTTAGATTGCCATTTTATTCTTCCAGAAATGACAAAAGTCAGACATGCTAGGAAATGAAAGAAAATGCAACTTTGAAGGCCAAATGGAAAAATATTTCCAAAACACAATGTATGAAGATCAGACTTTATAACTGAAGTCCTTCCTGATGATTCATATTTGAGGCTATTTCCTGTATAACTAATGTTCAATTACATGTTGCCCTTCAACTTCTGACTTATAAGTCTTTAAAAAGACATATGTCTTTTTAAAATTGTTTTTGGCTACATTTATGTTATCTTTGTTAATACTTTTAATTCTGATTTTTTTCATTTTCCAGTTATCAATTTTTAAATCTATATTAATATACTTTATATGTATTGCTTAAAGGTAGTATTTTACTCTCAAAATTTTTATTGGAAAAGTTTACACATAGTTGTATTAATAATATTTAAAGTTAGGTGAGATCTGGTTCCAGTAATAATGAACTCTCTTGTATTGGACTAACTCACCCACAGATAACAATTATAAACTCTAGACAAAATATAAAAAGCAAAGAATTGTTTGAAGATATTGGAAAAGGATCAACCCAGGCACAAAAGGAAAGGGATCTGATCATTGAAAGAAAGGAACCAACCATACTGGATGAGATATATTGTATAAAACTTTCCCCTAAGTGAATTCTTTCTAGTACTTCCCTTAAGTGCTGGGAGGCTAAACCTGCAGAAAAAAAATCACAGTCTAATTGACTTTAGGAACTAGCTTATGCAGATCAGAGTGAACAGGAAGTTGGAAATTGATTGAAACAATCAACTAGACTACAAATCTTCCCTGAATTTTGCCAGTTTTTGCATGTACTCATACTTTGTGTGTCTTTGTTTACAATTCTATGGCATTTTAGTACACATACAGATTCATATACAGATATACATGTATATACATACATGTAGATATACAGATTCATGTGCCACATAATGTTTTGGACAATGATGGACTGTGTATATGATGTTGTTGTTGTTGTTAGGTGCCGTCGAGTCGGTATCCGACTCATAGCGACCCTACATACAACAGGCGAAACACTATTGTCAGTGCTTTTCTGCTGTTCATAGGGTTTTCAATGCAGATTGATTATTGGGAGCGGGTTGCCAGGTCCTTCTCCCAAGCCTGCAGTATCTGGTGTTCCCAGGTGGTCTCCCATCCAAGTACTAACCAGGCCCGACCCTGTTTAGCTTCCGAGATCTGACAGGATCGGATGCCACAGGGCTAGTGGTACCATAATATTATATAGCCTACTAATGCCATATCCATCCTAGCTTGTATGAGTACAAGGACAAAAGCACCTAATGGTGCAATTCTCAGAACATACATCTGTTGTTAATTAAGCAGCACCTGACTGCAACACATACACCTATTGTCAAGCAACACATGACTGCAACTACACGACCCAGAACTGTTCTGTCATCACAGAGAAAGTCCCTCTTGCTGTTGTCTATAATCACATTCCCTCACATTTCTTTAACTCCTAGCAACCACTTAATTGCCTTCTATTTCTATAATTTTGTCACTTAGAGAATGTAACATAAATCATATCACATGGAACCTTGTTGTTAGGTGCCATTGAGTCGGTATCTAACTCATAGTGACCCTCATAGGGTTTTCAATGGCTGCCTGTTTCGGGATTGCCTTGGGAGTGGATTGCCAGGCCTTTCTCCCATTTTTCCGGTGCTGGGAATTGAACTCGGGACCTCAGAGACTGCAGTGCAGCGCTCTACCAACTGAGCTAAATCCCAGCCCAAAAATCAATCTGCCATTGAAAACCCTATGAACAGCAGAGAAGCACTGACAATAGTGTTTCCTCTGTTGTACAGAGGGTCGCTATGAGTCGGATACCGACTTGACGGCACCTAACAACAACAACAACAACAACAACAACATACGGAACCTTTTAGATTGACTTTTTTCACTCAATGTCCTTGAGATCCATCCAATTTGTTCTATGTATCAACAGTTAATTCCTTTTAATTGCTCTATATATAGTGAGGGGCTGGGATTTAGCTCACTTGGTAGAGCACTGTGCTGCAGTCTCTGAGGTCCCGAGTTCAATTCCCAGCACCGCAAAAATGGGAGCAGGACCCGCAATCCACTCCCAAGGCAATCCCGAAACAGTCAGCCATTGAAAACCCTATGAGGGTCACTATGAGTCAGACACCAACTCGACGGCACCTAACAACAACAACAACGATGTATAGTGGTATCATAGTTTTTTGTTTGTTTTTGTTTTTTTACCATTCACACTTTAGGTACGTTTGGGCGATTTTCATTTTGGGGCTGCTATGAATATTTGTATATAAATTTTATCGGAGAGTAAGTTCTTATTTTAACATTCAGAATTGCAATTGCTGTGTTGTAATGCTAAGTATATGTTTTACAGCTAATAACTTAGTTATCTACTAGAATAAAAATTGACATTCTTCAGAAAAAGATAACAATCCACAATATCACCCACAATGTCCAGAATATAATAAAAAATTACTACACATGCAGAGAATCTGGAAATTATAACTAAATATTATGAGGAAATATAGTCAGTACTACAAAGAAGATTAGATATTGGAACTAATTGACAAAGTTCTTAAAGAAATTATCAAATATGTTTAAAGACTTAGAGCTGAGGTATGCTGGCAGCAAATGGGAACTAGTGAAAAACAATAAATGAAAATTCAAAAGTTAGATCAATACTAAATTTAAAAATTCACTGGCTAGGCCTAACAGTAAATTTGAGATGGCAGAAAAACAGGTCAGTGAACTTGAAGTAAAAAAATACTCAGAAGAAGCTGGGTGTGGTGGGGCACGCCTATAATCCTAGCAACTGGGCAGGCAGAGGCTGGAGGATTGCAAATTGGAGGCCAAAAGCAGCCTGTGTAACTCACTGAGATCCTTTCTCAAGATAAAAATAGTTTTAAAGGGGGCAGGGAATGCAGGTCAGCAGTAAAGTGCTTTTAAAGTATTCACAAGGCCATGGGTTTAACCCCTCAGTACCAAAAGGAATAAACAAAGAACACAGAGAAAAGACTGACCTGCAGAGAAAAGAAAAACAGGGCCTCCGTAAGCTGTTGGCAAAATCAAGCATGTAATTGGATTCTCAGATGGAGAGGAGGAAGAGACTGAGGCAGAATTAGTATGCGGGGGGGATAATGGTTGAAAATTTCCAAAATTTGGTGAAAAGTCGTCTGTTAGATTCAGGTATCTCAGTGAACCATGTTCAGAATAAATATGGAGGAAAAATCATACTAGCAAATCAAGAGTCAAACTGTTAGAGAGAAGGACACAGAGAGAAAAATCTTGAATTTAGACTGAGAAAAGCAGTGTATCAGACACAGGCAAATAATGATGTAAATTCTATTGATTTTGCATAATATGAGCAAGATGACAGTTGAATGATTTTTTTCAAAATGCTAAAAGAAAAAGAAAAACACCTGTCCACTCAGTTCTATCTCAGCAAAAAAAGACTTCAAAACTGAAGGCAAAATTGAAAACACTTCAAGAAAACCAAATATTGAGTGAATCTGTTGCAGGATGCAAATGTTACAAATATTACAGGAAGTTTTCAGACTAAGGAGAAAAATGCCAGAAAAAAGTCACATTTACAGGGGAGTCTGACTCATAGCAACCTTATGTACAACAGAACAAAACAGGCTCTGCCACTGTGCCTTGCCCAGCACTATTGTCAGTGCTTTTCTACTATTCTTAGGGTTTTCAGTGGTGGACTGTTTTGGGAGTGGGTCGCCAAGTCCTTTTCCCTAGCCCGCAGCATCTAGTACTCTCGGGCGTCAGGCAGAACTGGATGCTAGGGTGCTATGGCTGCTGACACTGTGGCATTTAAGCATATTAAATATTAATTATAAGGACAGAGATTTTACATGAAATAGTAGGATATTAACAAAAATAAATTTATAAATTATAAATACTCATTATAATTCCTAGAGTAACCACTAAAAAAATTGTATTTTAAAAGTAGTGGTTAGCACTCATGAAGTAGACAGAGGAGGATAGTAAGTTCGAGGCCTGCCTGGGCTACATAGTGAGTTCAAGGTCAGTCTGAACTACAGAGAAAGTCTCTATTTTAAAAAAGTAGTGTATAAAAGGTCACAAGGTCTTACAAATACAAAAAAGTATAGTTAAAAAGTTAACCAAGGGACTTTTAGTATTCTGGTTAACTCAAAAGAAGGGAAGAAAGGAAAAGAAGAATGAAGAACAAAAAGGCCAAAGAACAAATAGTATTCTAAACCCTACCATATCAATAATTACATTAAATATAAATTGACTAAACATTATAATTAAAAGACAGAGATGGTTGGAATAGGCAAAAACCAAACTCCAACTTTATGCTATCAGTAAGAGGTAGAATTTAAATATAAAGATTCAAACAGGCTGAAAGTTTAAAAAATAAAAAAGGATATATTGTACAAGCAGCACGAACCAGAAAGCAATGTAAATATTAACAAAAGTAGACTTCAGGCTAGAAGTATAACAAAAAATAAGGAAAGTTTCACAATGATATTGAGCTAATTCAGCAGGAAGATGGAATCATAGATGTCTGTGCACATAACAGTTTCAAAACAAATTAATCAAAATTGACAGAATTTAAAAGCGAAAAAAATCCATGTTTATACTGGAAATTTTAACATTTCAATAATTGATGTAATAACTAGATAATGTAGTAAGGCTACAGAAGATGTGAACAACACTGATAACCTCACTGACATTCAGAGGACACTACATCCAGGAACTGGCAAATATATGTTCTTTCAAGTACCCATGGAATATTATTCAGGATAGAGCATATGGTGAATCATTTTCTAAAAACACAATTCATTTCTAGAGATTTAAATCTTAAAGGAGATAAGTTCTCGTACTACCATGGAATTAAATTAATATGAACCGATTTAAAAAGTCCAAAATAGATAAAAATTAAGCAGCATGTCTCTAAATAATCTCAAATCAAAGAAGAAAGCAAAAACGAAATCAGGAAATATTTAAAACTGAAATAAAGTAAAAATATGACATTTCAAAGTGTGTTGAATAAATCTAAAGTCATAATTTTTTTTTCTTTTTCTTATATATTGGGGATCAAATCCAGGGCCTTGTATATGCTAAACAAGCACTCTACCACAGAACTACCCCCTCAGGCCTTGTATTTACACTTCAAATGCTTATATTTTTTAAAGTTTTAAATTATAGGCATAACCAAAAATAACAAATAAACTAGCAAAATAAATGACATAAAAATGAATAGCTGAAAAAACTACAACTGAAAGTTGTTTTTTGAAAAGATAAAAAATTGGTAACTTTATCAAAAAACATGTTACTAATATCAAAAATTGAAGGAGAGACATTACTTTGTTGTTTTTTGTTAGGTGCCATAGAGTCAGTATCCAACTCATAGCGACCTTATGTATAACAGGAGAAAGACTATTGTCAGTGTTTCTCTGCTGTTCATAGGGTTTTCAATGGCAGACTGATTTTTGGGAGTGGGTTGCCTGGTCCTTCTCCCAGGCCTACAGTATCTGGTGTTCCCTGGCAGTCTCCCATCCAAGTACTAACCAGGCCTGACCCTGCTTAGCTTCAGAGATCTGAGCAGATTGGATACCACAGGGCTATGGTTGCAGGTGCGAGTTACTACTACATATCCTATAATGCTCTGCACATTATGAACATCAATTTAATAATTAGGATAAAATGAAAAATCTCTAAAAAATACAAATTACCATTCTAACTACAAAAACAAATAGACTGTTTGTATTAAAGAAACTAATTTGTGATTTAAAAATTTCCAGGACTAGATGGCTTCACAGGTAAGTTTTATCAAACATTTAAGGATATAATACTAGCAATCTTACACACTTACAAGAAAATTGAAAAGAGAGATATTTTCCAACTTGCTTTATTAGGAAAGCAGACCCCTAATTCAAAACCTGACAAAAATATTATTATTAAAGGAAAGCAGCCTCATGAAGCCTCATTTTACAGATGTAAAATAGCAAAATGAATCCAGTCATATATAAGGATAATATACTACAATTAAGTGTGGTATATCAAGGAATGTAAGGTTGATTTAAAATTTAATCAATATAATTTATCAAATTAACAGAATTTTTAAAATATAAAAACATTGCAAAAGATGCAGAAGAATCACCTGACAAAACTCAGCACCAACTCATGACAAAACTCTCAGCAAGCTAAGAATTAAAAGTAACTCCTTCAACCTTTATGAGGTTGAACTCCTTTAACCTTATAAAATACTAACCTAGTTAGTATTTTATAAAGTTGAAACATTGCAATTTTTCCTAATGTTGAAAACAACAAATAAAATTTCATACCACTTCCATATTGGAGGGCCTATTCAGTCAGATAGGCAAGACAAGGAAATAAAAGTTTGGAAAAAAACAAAAAATTGTCTCCAATCATTTAAAAATGATTTTTGTACATAATTTTAAGGAATCTGAAAAAATTATAATTCATAAGTGAAGCTGTCATGATGAACATACAATATATAATGGTGAATACAATAAATTTGGCAAGGTGATCTCACAAGGTAAATATACAAAAATCAATTGTTAATTTATCACTGCAGCAAACAACTGAAAAATGAAATAAATTTAATTTACAATTTGTTTGTTGTTGTTAGGTGCCATTACCCATAGCGACCTCCACAGGGTTTTCAATGGCTGATTGTTTTAGGATTGCTTTGGGAATGGATTGCCAGGTCCCCCCATTTTTGCAGTGCTGGGAATTGAACCCAGGGCCTTGGAGAACACAGAGCAGCACTCTACCAACTGGGCTGAACACCAGCTTTTTATGGAATTTCAATTTTTATGAAATTAGCAAGTTTATTATTGTAGGTATCTATAACTATCTGTGCTTTCCAGAGTTCAATTTTTGAAAAAAATTTCCTCATTCTTCTCCAATAAATCTAGACTAGGAGAATTCACATAGATGGAACAAACCCCTAACAGACTTCCATTTTTATTAGGCTGCTTGGAGGTTTCCAATTCCTACTTCTATTTTTTCTCTTTTCTGTCTTCATCATCTGCTTCCAATGCTGGATTCTGACACATGTGCTGGCTAATACAGCACTAAACTCCCATTTAAAAATCAGAGGAGGCACCAAGCGCAGTGGCGCATGTCTATAATCCCAGCAGCTGGGTGGGGGGCGGAGGCAGGAGGATTGCAAGTTTGAGACCAGAGGCAGTCTGCGTAACTTACCAAGACCCTGTCTCAAAAAGTAAGAAAAAAAAAAATGGGCGGAGGGTGCAGCTCAGTGGTCCAGTACTTGCACAGCATGCAAGCGTGAGACCATGGGTTCAACCCCCAGTAACAACAACAACAAAAAAAATCAGAGGAGGAAGCAAGATAATAGAAGAATATTTATAATGCCACCCTATTAGAATTTAGCATGTATCTTTCTGGTCAATTTTTATGTCATTTTTAGACATACTTTTATAAATAATACATATTAATGTTTTATGCTTAAAATGTACATGCTTAAATATATTATACATTCTGCATTTTTCTGATTTTATGCATTGTTTTAGAGCTCTACCCACGCTAAGGCATGTGTGGACATTGTGTGCACATTGTGTTCTGTTCATATGTCTATGGAAATATACAATGTCTTAGCCATTTAGGCTGTCTATAATTTTTCATTGTTATAAATGATGCCTCAATAAATGCTCTTGTACATGGCTTTTAGTTCCTATCTGTGTACATATAAGTTCAAGAATTTCTAATGGTAATACACAGAAGTAGAAATCTTAGGTTGCAATATTTGCACATCTTTAACACTACTATTTGTTAAACTGATCTCTAAAATGATTATTTCATATCTTCACCAGACTGTATGAGAGAACCATTTTCCTGTATTATTTCCAAAATTTGGCAACATTAGAATTTATTTTTTTAACCAGTCTAACACGTAAAAGTGTATCTCATTTCAGTTTGCATTTCCCTGAATATTATGGACACCGGGCATCTCCACTGGCAATTTGGGTATTTTACTCTTTGAACTGGTTTCTTTCTATTCATTATGCTGGGCACTCAATAGGTATTTTGCCTTCAATTATGGGAAATTTTGTTGAATGATACATTTATTTTCTTCTTTTTAGAAAGCCTATTAATAGGAAAATGCCTTCCTTGGACTACTCTATATTTTCTTTAGAATGAGTATGGAAGTAGCTCCTTTTCTACTTAATGAAATAATTTGAGGAGGACGGGTATTAATTCTTCTTTGAAGGTTTGATAGAATTCAGCTGTGAATCCATCAAGACCTGGGCTTTTCTTTCTTTCTTTATTTTTTTAATTATTGTCTCTAATTTGGTGAATGTAATGGTTCTATTTAATTTGCTTGTGTCCTCTGGGCTTGTTGTTAGGTGCTGTTGAGTCAGGCCTGACTCATGGTGACCCTCCCAGGGTTTTTAACGGCTGTTTCAGGATTGCTTTAGGAATGGATTGCCATGTCCTCCCATTTTTGCTGTGCTGTGATTGAACCTGGATCCTCAGAGCGTGCAGAGTACCACTCTACCAACTGAGCTAAACCCTAGCCCTTGGCTTAGTTTTATTCACATGTGTTAAGGAATTTGTCCATTTCTTCTGTTTTTTCATTTTTTGGGGAGAGTACAATTTCCCAAAGTAGTCTCTGATGAACTTCTGGATTTCACTGGTATCCACCATTATGTTTCCTTTGTCATCTCTGATTTTTAAAATTTGGGCTTTTTCTCTCTTTCTTTTGGTGAGTCTGGCTAAGGGAGTGTCAATTTTTTTGACCTTTTTAAAGAACCAGCTCTTGGTTTCATTTATTCTTTGTATTATCCTTTTAGTTTCCAATTGGTTAATTTCTACCTTGATCCTGATAATATCTTTCTGAGTACTTCTTTTGGGGTTGGCTTGTTGTTGGTCTTCTAGTGCCTTATGGTGTGTCATTAAGTTCTTTAACCAGGCTTTTGCTAACCTATTGATGAACGCACTCATGGCTATGAAATTCTCTTAGAATTGCATTTGCTATATCCTATAAATTTTGGTAGGATGTGTTTTCACCTGCATTTGATTACAGGAATTTTTAGATTTCCTCTCTGATGTCTCCAATGACCCAGTGATCATTAAGAAGTATGTTATTTGGTCTCCATGCATTTATAACATTTCTGAAATTTTTCTTGCTTTTGCATTCTAGTTTTATTCCATTGTGATCTGATAGGGTACCAGTGATGATTTCAATTTTTTTTTAATATTCATTGAGGACTATTTTGTGAACTAAAATGTGGTCTATTTTAGAAAAAGTTCTATGTGGTGCTGAGAAGAATGTGTAGTCTGCATCTAATGGATGGAATATTCTGTAGACATCTGTAAGGCCCAGTTGGTCTATGGTGCTGTTTAAGTCTATCATTTCTCTGCTAATTTTCTGCTTTGATGACCTGTCTCTTGAAGAAAATAGGGTACTGAGGTTTCCCATAATTATTGTGCCTGGCCCAATGTGTTCCTTTGTCTCCAATAAAGTTTGTTTTATGAAGCTTGGTGCACCTATATTTGGTGAATAAATATTAAGTATCATGAGTTTCTGGTTGACTTTTATTAATATGTAGGGACCATCTTTGTCTCTTCTGATTAGTTTGAGATTGAAGTCTCAATTGTCAGAAATTATTATCACTACTCCTGTTATTTTGGAGTTCCTATATGGTTAAGTATATTGTTTTCCAGCCTTTGATTTTCAGACTTTTATGGTCTTTGTGGATGAGGTGAGTCTCTTGAATCTCACAAATAGAGAGTTTTGTTTTTTAATCCAGTTGGCCAGTGACTGCTTCTTGAATGGTGAGTTGAGACCATTTACATTTAGGGTAATAATTGAGAGGATCCTATTATTCTGCATCATTTCAGTGTTTGTTTCTATTTTGTATTCATATTTAGCCTGTTGTATTCTTGTGTTCTCCTCATATCTGTTATTCATTCCTGTGATCTTGCATTTGAGGTTGTCTTATAACACTCACGGTGTTTCATTAAGGACCTTCTGCAATGCTGGCTTGGTGGTCATGAATCACTTAAACTTGTCAATATCATGGAATGTCTGAACTCCCTCTATCTTAAAATATAGCTTCACTGGGTAATGTAATCCTGATTGGCAGTTATTCGTTTTCAGGACTTGAATCAAAGGCAAGGATTTTCCTTGCCTTTAAAGTTGTTGTGAACTCTGCTGTTATTCTGATGGGGTTGCCTTTGTAAGTGAATTGGCGTTTCTTTTGTGCAGCTTTTAGAATAGATTTTTTTGCTCTCTAGATTTAGCATTCCAATTATCAGGTGTTCTGGAGACGATCTGTTCTGGTCTACTCTGTTTGGAGATATGAGTGCTTCAGTTGTATAGGTATCCATTTCTTCCCTTAGTTTGGGGAAGTTTCCAGGTATTATTTCTTTGAAAAGATTTTCTAGGCTCCTAGTATTATTTTCAGCTCCTTTGTGAACCCACTGAATTCATAGGTTGCATCTTTTCATTTTATCAAAGACTTCTTAAAGAATTCATTATACTACCCTATCTTTCTTTTCTGGCATCTGAATAGATAAGATGCCCAACTTCTTCCTCAGTATCAGAGACCCTGTTTTTGTCTTCATCCAGTCTGGACACTGAAACTTATACTGTAATATTAAGTTGATTGACTTAGCTTTGTAATTCCAGAATTTTTGTTTGATTCTTCTTCAGGACCTCAATTTCTTTGTGGAATTTTTCTTCTAAGTTAGATACTCTTTTGTCCAGTGTTTCAATTGTTGTCATTGTGGTGTTCATGCGGTCTTTTAACATATTTATAAGCAGTCTTCTAAATTCTTTTTTTTTTTCTGGCATCCCTAAGAATTTGGTTACTTTAATAGTATCTATTGAAGAGCTTGGGCTGGGATTTGGCTCAGTGGGTAGAGCGCTGCACTGCAGTCTCTGAGGACCCGAGTTCAATTCCCAGCGCTGCAAAAACGGGAGAAGGACCTGGCAATCCACTCCCAAGGCAATCCCGAAATAGTCAGCCATTGAAAACCCTATGAGGGTCGCTATGAGTCGGATACCGACTCGACAGCACCCAACAACAACAACAACAACATTGAAGAGCTTTAGGCTGGGATTTAGCTCAGCTGGTAGAGTGCTGCTCTACAGTCTCTGAGGTCCTGAGTTTGATTTCCAGCACGGCAAAAGTGGGAGAAGGACGTGGCAATCCACTCCCAAGACAATCCTGAAAAAAATCAGCCATTGAAAACCCAATGAGGGTCGCTGTGAGTCAGATACAACTCAATAGCACCTAGGAACAACAACAGTGGAGAGCTTTGGTTCACTGGAGCTTCCCATCCAACCTGACTGTTTACATTTTATGTATTTTTATGTTGAGGCTTGTCCATTGCTTGGTCTGAGTTCAAGGTCTAGTCAATGCAAAGGTGTAAGAAGACCAGACTGCAATATTTGCCAGAGAGGGACTATTGCCTCCCTGGCCTCTGGAACCACTGTCATTGTGAGCTGGGGAGAGACTGATCAAACTGTGGTGCAATCAAGAGCCAGGTATGCCGGAGGCAGAGAGAAGTGGCTGGGGCTGGGCTGGCTACAGAGGGGAGTGCAGCATGGGAGCCCAAGACAGACTCACCAGAGACTCACCAGATGGGAGTGGTTCTAGTGACCTGACCTGCCATCACCTCTGGTATGGGAGTGCGTGGCGAGAATCTCTTTCCATGCAGAACAGGTGGGGCACAAAGCCTGACACACACGGGGGAAAAAGTCCTCACTATAATCTTTCACAAGATAATTCACAGACCAGACAGCAGCAGCTAATATAGACAGTGGCTCACAAGGGAACTCTTGGCAAAGGGTGTGTGGAGTAACAAGACTGAAGGTCTGGCCAAACTCACCCCAATGAGGAAATGCATACACCTGTGCAGGGTGCAGAGGGAGTGGCCACTGAGGGAGCTACACTTGGGGGACCCATTGGGGACCCTGGCAGTTCCTGAGTCAGAAGGACTGGAAGGGCTGGGATAATTGTTCAACAACATTCAGAAAGAAGGAGGAAGTCTTAAGGAACTGAGTGACAGTCATAATCTGAATTAATCAGTGAGAGTTGAGGGGTTTGGGGTTGCTGCTTTTTTTTTTTCTTTCTTTTTCTGAGTGGGTTGAATGGTCCTAGGGTGTTGTATTTTAATGTATTTGTCTGTTTTATTATTATTGTCACTACTTAAAAAAAATTTTTTTTTTGAATCTTATGTAGGCTTCTGAAGAGCTGGTTAGCTCATGGTCTCTTACTAGCTCTCCACTACACCACTTTACCTCTTTTGCTATGTCCTTAGATATTCAGACCCCTCACTACCTACTACACTAACCACAATTTCCAACTAGCACTTGGTTTAGGTTACACTAGTCAATCATTACCTCCCAGAAAAATATAATTGTATTAGGCTTGAAAAATATGAAAATTGCTCTGTAGCCAAAGAAAGAACTCCAAGGAAATCTGGCTGAGATATGAATCTGGGCATCCTCAGTATGACTTCTACAAGTGTACCAGTAAGAAAGAGAACCTCTACCACAGATAAGGCCACTAGCATAGGTGCAATAAGATATATGAAGAATAATGTTCATCCTAATAATGTATTTAACAGCAAAAATAGTAGTAGCCCAAATATCCAGCAATAATGGATTTATAAGTTCTGGTATACTGATACAATAAATCCTCACACCAGTGAGTTTAAGCTATTGTCATCTGCCTATAGATGACCAAATTCCTTTCTCACAACTGAGGGAGTACAGCATTATGGTTAAAGTATGGATTCTAAAGTCCAATTCCACAGCTAACTTTTTGACCTTAACCTTGGATGATACTTGTACTTAATCAAGAACAGTTAGAAGAATAAATACTTAATATTTTTGAGTTACTTAAAACAGTGTTTGGTACATGGTGAACACCATGGAAGTGTTTCATTAATAACTAGGCCGTAGTCAACTAAGTTTAATCTTTCTTCTGCTTGACAGCCACCTTTCTAATAAGTAATGGAAGCTATTACATTTTCCTTTAGTTTTTACATGACTTGGGTATCACTTTCATTATTTAGTATATTCTCCTGTTTCAGTAGCCCATATTTAGCAGACTTTTTTGTACCTTTGTATGTTTCATTTGTTTGTTTTTAATTCCCATTCTGCCTCGATGGAGATACTCATGCTTAAATTCTAAGTTTTACAGTAAAAGAAAAAAATTACAGTAAGAAGCCAATCCAGAGTACTCTATCTTTTTATTTCTTGTCCCTTAAAAAAAAGACAAATTATAAACTTACAGAAAAAATTATGTGTTTAACAGTCTGCATATCAGCTACTAAAGCTAAAATATCAATGATTCTGGCATCTACCATTATATTTATGTTAAAAGAGATAAATACTGAAAAGCTCAGGCTACTAAAGTCTAAATTACTAATTCTGGATATGGTATAAATACATTTATTTTAGAGATAAATTATTCTCAAAACAGTGTTCCTACTATTTTTATGCTCTTAAAGCTCCACACCTGAATGCATCTACCTTTTTATTAAGTTCCAAACTAAACCCCTCCATTCTCCATTTCCTTTACTCTTCTCCATTCCAAAAAAGTTTCTTTATACCCACATAACTGCTGCCATCTGAAACATAAATATCACCCTTGATATCTCTTCTACTCTCTCACCTTATATATCTAAACACTAAAGCCATTTGGGCTGGGATTTAGCTCAGTTGGTAGAGTGCTGCGCGGCAGTCTCTGAGGTCCCGAGTTCAATTCCCAGCACTGCAAAAATGGGAGAAGGACCTGGCAACCCACTCCCAAGGCAATCCCAAAACAGTCAGCCATTGAAAACCTTGAGGGTCTCTATGAGTCAGATACTGACTCGAAGGCACCTAACAACAACAACAACAAAGCCCATTTAGTCTATTTCAAAAAATAAATCATGAATCCACCCACATACAAATCTGATATCCTATTTCTGCTTATACTTTTTCCATGGCATTCTATTTCAGTTATGATAAAACCCCAAACTCACTACAAAGCCACTGTCCCCAAAGCATACTCTGCTTTAGCCACACTGGTCTTTCTCACTTCTTGCTATTCCTCAGTCTTCTTCTGCATTCCAAAGCCTTCACTTAAATATATTCTCTGCTGTGAATACTCCCTCATACCTTCTTTACCTCTCCACTTTTCTATTGATTGTTCAAGCTTCAACTAAAATTCTACTTTTATTCCAGCGATTTAAAGTAGCCCTCAATTAGACTGTCATAGCACTTTCTACTTTTTCTTAATAGCATTTTCCACAAATTTTTATTTACATTATTTGTTGTATGATTATGTGTTTACTGTCTATGACAAGGATATTTTAAATCGGTCATAAGGAAGGGGCACACGATATAAAAATCTAATTTGTGGAATGAATGAACTTGTTCTAATTCAATAATGCTAATGCAGTTAAAAGCTCAAGGAGGGTGACGGGTTGTTATAGTGCTCAAAGGACATTACAAATCTTCCTATACAAACCCAAGAGCAGTACCAATAGCATACGGTTGAGGATATCCCAGATTATTAATATAAGGGAGTAGGCATAAATTTGGAAAAGGGGAACAAGAAGAGGAAGGAAACTGAAACAAGGTAGTAAAACTGTTAAATGAGTCTCAACAACTTGGAGAAAGACTATTTCTGAAGAATCATTCTACAATATAATTTCACTCTTTATGCTTTTCCCATGAGGTAAGAGAAAACACCTAGATGATAAGAGTCCGTATTCAAAAAGCTAAAAATTAATTCTATCACCTAAACTTCAAGTGTTTAGTTCTTTCTTAAAGAGTAACTCTACTAAATCAGAAAGCAGTTGTTGAGAACTATCAAAACCAAGCTGTTCTAAATTTTTAAAATACTATCACAGGATGCTCAGATGTCTTAACTCCCAGTACAGGTTTTACATTTGTTAGAAGTGGCATTCTACTAAACACTAAAACAAAGCAAAGATTAAATCATTTTAGGTAACAAGTTAAAATTGGCATATATTTTATTTCTATTTCATTTTATATTTCTAAATTACAAATTAACTTTTACATTATAGTTAGTGATCAGCATGTGTGCTTACAGGTTTTAATAAGTAATTTCAGTTTTTGAAATGCAAAGTTATCATCATGTAACAAGGTGTGCTAATTTATGGTCACACTTAACTATCACTTATGGTGATATGCACAGTTTCTTGGCTTCAAAAAACAGATGGTAAACATTAGTGAGGTATTTAAAATCAAAGTATAAAAAATTTTTTTGCTAAACTCTGTATATGTCATTTTTGTGTAGCAGGTAGAGTCATTCAATGCTCAAATGTAAGAACTCAATATATGACAAGCACTATATACCGTGTGCTAGGAAGATAGCCATGAACTCTCCTTTAACTAATATTCTAGTTTCAGAAAAAGAAAATTGAGTAATATGAGGTAGAGAATAACTAGGAGAGCTAATTAACTGTAGATGGAGCGATCAACGAGTTTTTACATGTAAGAGTAACATCTGAGCTGAGACCACATATAAAATATTTTCTCACCCTTTGGTGCTGGTGATCAGACCCAGGGCCTCACGGATGCTAGGCAAGTGCTCTACCACTTATTACCACACATGCCCTAAAATAAAATCTTAATTCCAAAATTATTTTGGAAATGAATGATTTCACAGTACATGTATAATATACACTCAACAGTAACTCTAATCCTCTTTCACTTTCTTGGAATTCTCATCATTACTTACATGATGCCTGTATTTGGCTATTTAGGCAACAGTAAAAATTTAATGGGCTCCAAAGAAAATTCACACCTCTATCACTTGTTGTTGTTAGGTGCCATTGAGTCTGTGTCCAACTCATAGTGACCCTAGGTATACCAGGCGAAACACTATCAGTGCTTCTCTGCTACTCACAGGATTTTCAATGGTTGATTGTTTTTTGGGAATGGATTGCTGGGTCCTTCTCTCAAGCCTACAGCACCTGGTGTTCCCAGGTGTTCTCATATTCAAGTACTAACCAGGCCCCATCCTGCTTAGCTTCCAAGATCTGCAGCCACAGTAGTAGTGCTGCGGGCCTATCACTTGTAATCATTACTAAATACACTGTTACCATTTCCTGGGTTTCCTAATCCAACTCTCCTTGCTTTTCCTATATTCAATCCCTTAATATTTCCTACTAATTCTTTCTCTCCAGTGTCTATCAAATCAGCATCTTGCTGTCTCAAATCATTACTGTACCCCACAACATTAGCAATCCAAGTCTGAAGCACTTCAGCAGCATGTCTGACTTCTGGCTCTGGTCTGCCTCCACAGTCATACCCTTACATCAACACTCAACCCTGTCATACCCTTACATCAACACTCAACTCTGCCCTTCCACAGGTTTCCATGAAGAACTCACACTCCTGCTACCTAGCATTGAAGCTCTCCCATTATCACAGAACTTAATGACAGAACTTAAAAATGTATATGAGGAAAAAGCAATCAAATTAAGGGGAGAAAAATAAATACATCATTGTAAATACAGATTTTAAAGCCTCTCTCTTAGCAACTGATAGAAGAATAAATGCCTCAGAAATAAAAATCAATTGCAAATTAGGAGATCTGAACAATATTATCAACCACTTGACCCAACTGACATTTTTAGAATATGCCTACAAATGCAGAATAGTCTTTTCAAGTGCTTGTGATACTTTCACCAAGAAGGAATCTATGTTAAGTCAAAATAAGTTTAAGAAGATTAAAGTGATCAGAATGTGTTGAATACAAGGGAAATAACTTAAAAAGCAATAACAATAAGACATTTAAAAAACCCCAGAACCACAAATGTTTACAATTAACACACTTCTAAATAATTCATGAAGAAAAAAAGAATTTGAAAAAATTTTATATGGAATGATAATATAAAACACAAAAATAAAAATTTGTGGAAAACTGTGAAAGCAGTATATAGAAGGGAGAAGATATTAAAACTTTAAAAGCTTATTTTAGGACAAAATAGATTTTCTATGGTCCTATCTTGAGAAGCCAGAAACCAAAGCAAAATAAATCCAAAGAGAGTAAAAGGAAGAGAACTTAAAAGCAGAAATCAATGAAAAGAATAAAACAATAGAGAAAATCAACACAGCAAAAGCTGGTTCTTTGAAAAGGTTAAGAAAATTTACAAATTCCCAGTTAGAATGCCCATTATTGCAGACTTGACATTTCTTTAACCTTTTCTGAAGTCAATATGACAGACATCTTTAAGCCTTCAGTCACTAGGGGTATTCGTCCCCCATTGCTACCTTCTTAATCTTTGATATCAGGATCAGCAACTTCAGTACTTCTATTCCCAGGCTAAACAGGGTCCACCTGTTTCTGTATGGCCCATGAGCTAAGAATGATTTTTAGATTTTTTAAATGGTTGAGGGGAAAAGGAATTGCGTTTCGTGACAGAAGAAAATTATATAAAATTCAACTTTAATGTCCATAAACTAAGCTTTGTTGTAATAGAGTCAGGTTCATTTGTTTACGGTCTATGGCTTCTTGTGTACTATACTAACATGAGTGGGGCAGCTGAAGCATGGCCAGCAATGCATATTATGTTTACCAGCTGGTCCTTTACAGAAAAGATTGTGAATTCCTGCCCTATACATACTCTTCCCCCTTCTCTTTTCCTTTCTGCCACTTCATGCATCTACCCTAAGAGTCAGCTCAAAATCTAAGAGTAATTACTTCTGCTTCCCAGAAAATATTCTGTGCAAAATCTTCTATATTAATCTGCAGAATATTAAATACTTTTTATGAATATACATTGTTTCCTCATTTAGTAGTAACTTCTCTAAGAAAGGAACCTATTGTCCATTAGCAAAACACCTAGAAGCATTTGATCAAGTAAATGGGCACAGCTAGGGAAAGTACCCTTGTCTCCTCATAGTGAAGTAAGAACAAAAGGGGCAAGGGAAAGGAGGAAATAAGGGGCATGAAATCAACTGGTAAGTGAATATGCATAAATCTGAAACTTTTTTTCAATTAAAGAGAAATGTAGAAACTTAACCTGTCTACTTTGTAAAAATAAAGGTTTATTTTCTTTGATTATAAAAGAACTACTTGATTTACCAATCAAGAATAGGAAATATAAAAGCTTACTTAAATAACACCCCTTTCTTTGTCCTAGTTCAGTAGCTCTCAAATTTTTTTGGCTTCCAAATCTCTTTACACTTTTAAAAATTACTAAGGACCCAAAAAGTTTAATTCACATGGATTACCAACATTCATTGTATTAAAAGTTAAAACTGAGAAAAATTTAGAATGTTTAATAACCTTTTTAAGACCCTTTTTTCATTACTCCAAATACATAGCAATAAAGAAGACAATAGCTAACAATATGGTTGGGTATCACTGTCCAGATTTGTGATAAGGCACCAATTCTATCCTCCATTACTTTTGTACTACTTGTACAATGTCTACACATTAGAAAAGGCAAATAACATCTTAGTATTTGTAGTAAAATACTTTTATGTCATGGACCACATGAAATGGGGGTCTTGGCTACCTTGTTATGGATTGCATCACATCCTTCCCAAATTCATATGTTGAAGCCTTTACCCCAAAGTGACTAAAGAGGCTGTTCTCAACTTGGCATGGTTTGAATTACAATTTTATAAATTTCTGATGGTAAGAAAGTACATACATTGAGTAGAAACTATCCTTCAACTTTTGAATTTTGATCTTTTCTTGGGATAGAAATATGTGGTACAATACTTGCTGTGACACTGGGCAGCAAAAGTGAACCCATGTTTCTCCCAGTCAGCCAAGTCTCACGACATAAAAACAACGAATACACTATAGTGTACTGTGCTGCCAGTGTTTCTTGGATATTTTGTTTTGTGTTTTCTCATCCTATCATATCTATAAAATGTGTTTATGAGGTATCCAACACTTTACTATAAAACAGGCTTTGTGTTAGATGAATTTATCTAACTATAAACTAATGTAATTATTCTGAGCATGTTTAAGGTAGGCTAGGCTATGATGTTCACTAGGTTGTTAAGGACCATCGAGCAGTTATCAGACTCATAGCAACCCTACATACAACAGGCGAAACAGTATTGTTACTGCTTCTCTGCTATTCATAGGGTTTTCAATGGCAGACTGTTTTTTGGAAGTGGGTTGTTGGGTCCTTCTCCCAATCCTACAGCACGTGGTGTTCCCAGTCAATCTCCCATCCAAGTTCTAACCAGGCCCGACCCTGCTTAGGTTTCAAGATATCATGGGATCAGATGCCACAGTGGTATGGCTGCAGGCCAAATAAATACCGTGAACCTGCCAGGCACCATGTCGCTGCTTCCCCTGCTATTCCCAGGGATTTCAATGGTCGTTTGTTTCAACGAGCAGGCTGCCAGGCCCATTCTGCCATGCTTGTGGTGCTGGGGATTGAACCTGGGTCCTCGGGAAGGACGGTGGTGCTCTACCAACTGAGCCAAACTACCAGCCCTTTACTAGGTTAGGTACTGTATATTGAATTCATTTTAACTGATAGGTGTTTTCAACTTACCTAGGTTTGCTGGGAGTATAAACTGAAGAGTATCAGTATTTGGAGAAAGGACTCTTAAATAGATAATAAAGGTTAAAAGAAGTCATAAGGGTGAAATCCTAATCCAATAGCACTGATGTCCATATATGAACAACAGCACCTTGTTCTTGGACTTCCACATTCCAGACCTCTAAGAAAACTGTCTGTTGTTTAAGCCACCCAGTCCGTAGTAGGTATTCTGTTGTGGCAGACTGAGCAGACTAACACAGATCCCCTAGGGTCTGTAGATCACACTATGATAATTTTTGTTCTAAATAGCTATTTCTTACTATCTGTCTCTTTACTCTGAAGGAGGAAGAAAAAGATCCTTTCAAAGATAAAGAGAGATCAGGAGCATAGAAAAGGAAAATAAGATGATATCCTGGAAAAATGAAGAAGATTAATCTCCCGGCAAAGTGGAAAAGAAAGTTCAGTAGGTAATCTATGCAAACTGAGGTCTCTTACCAATCTGCATCTAGAATTCCACATCTCACATTACTTAGACTTTGGTATAGTGTCTGTAAGGGTATGCTCATATTCTTAGCATCTCATTTTTCTGAGTTTTCACTTCTAATTTTCTTTTAACCCTTTGAACCATCATCACCTGTATGCCTTATAGAATATGACTAAAAAGATCTGAGACAGTCTACCAATCTAAAGTCAATTTTCTCTTTGAGTTAGTTTCCAGATACTAAGAAACTACACTTTATTGGTTGTCCTTGTCTTCTTCTCGTTATCGATGACTAGTAAATGTAGACATACCTGGTAAAGGTGGACATACATCTCACTCTTTAGTGCTCACAATTATACATACAAGCACACATGCACAATTTCTTCTCCATGGAGAAATACCACTGTTTCTCTACATTGAATTCAATTTAAAAATCTGTTGAATATTTTACAATGACATCTCAATAAATTCAAACTACTAGAAAAGATGGACTGGGATTTAGCTCAGTTGGCAGAGCACCGTTCTGCAGTCTCTGAGGTCCCGAGTTTGATTCCCAGCACCACAAAATGGGAGGAGGACATGGTGGCAACCCACTTCCAAGGCAATCCTGAAACAATCAGCCACTGAAAACCCTATGAGGGTCTCTATGAGTCGGGCACGACTCTAGAGCACCTAACCTAACGGGGCTGGGATTTAGCTCATTTGGTAGAGCGCCACTCTGCAGTCTCTGAGGTCCAGAGTTTGATTCCCAGCACCACAAAAACGGGAGAAGGATGTGGCAACCCACTCCCAAGACAATCCTGAAACAACCAGACATTGAAAACCCTAAGGGTTGCTATGAGTCAGGCATGACTCAACGGCACCTAACAACAACAACAACAACAGGAAAGATAGGAACATAAAGCTAGCTACAAAAGCCAGAAAAATCATAAAGAAAAAGTATAATTTTGACCATGTAACAATGAAAAGTTTCTAACAAAATACAACCCTGTAATTCTATAAGTGACCAAATTAATATCACCCCCAAATAGGCAAATAATAAAAACAAGCAATTCACAGAACAGGATATGTAAATGACACTAAAAAATGAAAATATACTGGGCCTATTTAATAACTGTTTAATTAAAACTAAGGCAAGTCTGATGGTTAATCTCAATTGTCAAGTGGAATGGACTGAGAAGTGCCTAGGAGATCAGTAAACCATAACTCTGGATATGTCTGTGAAGGAGTTTCCCAAGAGGGTTAACCAAGGGGAGAATACCCACCCTGAATGTGGGCAACACCATCTAATAGACTGGAGGACCCAATGGGGAAAAAAAGGGAAGGAAGAGGAAGCCCACCAGCACAGGCTTCTCCTTTCTGCTCCCTGATCACCATGAGGTAAGCTGCTCTGCATTACCGCCCTCCCCATGATGGACTAGGCCGGTAGCCGTAGCCCTGTGGCATCCAATCCCGTCAGATCTCAAAAGCTAAGCAGGGTCAAGCCTGGTTAGTACTTGGATGGGAGACCACCAAAGAATACCAGGTGCTGTAGGGTTGGGAGACCGACCTGGCAACCCACTCCCAAAAATCAATCTGCCATTGAAAACCCTATGAACAGCAGAGAAGCGCTGACAATAGTGTTTCGCCCGTTGTAGGTAGAGTCACTATGAGTCTGATACAGACTCAATGGCTCCTAACAACAACAACAACATGATGGACTGAAACCTCCAAAACCATAAAGCAAAATAAGTCTTTTCTCCTTTAAGTTGTTTTGCTCAAAGATTTTGTTACAACAACAAAAGCCTAATACAGCAAGGTAATTTCTCACCTATCAGACTGGTAAAAAAATTTAAAAGACTGACAAACTCTAGCATTGTTAAAGGTAGAAAGAAATAAGTAATGTCCCTTATCACTATTCAGAACATAAATTAGTACAACCTTTCTGAAGTTACCAAAATAATTAAAATGCACAATCTAAGAAATTATCTTCATCATATGATCAAAAGTGCAAAGATATAAAAGTATAGAGCAGTAGTTGTTAACTGGGGGCTGTACTGCCCCCTTAAGAGAACATTTGGTAATGTTTGGTGACATTTTCCGCTGTCATATCTAAGAGTAAAGAGTGCAAGTGATGCCAAGTGGGTACAAGCCAAAGATGCTGCTGAACATTGCACAATACGCAGGACAACCACCACAACAAAGAATTATCCAACCCAAAATGTCAATAGTGTTGAAGGTAAGAAATTGTCATCGTAGGATCAGCAGGTATCACCATATGGCTACCATTGTTCCTCCCCAAAAGGGAAGAAAATTAATTCTTTTAAAAGTCAAATTTCTGTATACTGACTGGGTATATAACTAGCATGTGGGAGTCAATATGCATTACAAGGTCAAACTGCTATAGTGTTCTCCCTCTCCTATGTTTATCATCCATTTTGCTCAATGTATAAGTTCATGCAGTCTAATTTCCTATGAGTACCTAAGCATTCTCCTCTCACACAATGTGTCAGAATGACATGGGGACTAATGGTACCACTAGTACTATTATGTATCTATCACCCTGTGAACAGAACTTCATGGTCAGCTAACAGAGCAAGGTCAGACATCAGGTTTGGGGAAATGAGACAAAAGTGTGTGCTAATTCCTAACACAGCTGCCTAGAATACACGAATGTAGAGATGATTAACAAAATGAAACTACAGAGAATGTACATTTGCTTAGAAACTTGCTTGCATAAACATGCAGACAACAAAATGAATTCCAAATATCTAGAAAATATTCATGTTCAATTGAACACTAGAGTGTCACGGTCAAAGTATTCAAAGGGAAAACATAAAAAAAGTAAAAAAATTAAAATATACCAGATTCACATTATAGGGACAAAGAGAAGCTTCAAGAAAGATGAGGACTGAAGTGCCATTATTGCAACTTTCTAAATATTTCAAGACAAGGTATTTAAATGTCATACCACAGGAAAGGGGTCAGCCGGAAAAGAGAATAGCCTTTTACCCCAAGACTAGGGGACTCATAAGTAACAACTATTTCTACCTCATAATGAAAGTGAGGCAGGTAGAAGAGATAGAGGCTGGGAGACTACAAAGGAAAACTCTCTAGTTAACTAGAAGAAAGATTATATAATAAATTCAAATTGTATTTCTACTCAAGTATCCTATAATCATATCTTACCACCAACCCAGAAAGGTATTTTCTTTAATAAACCTAAATTTCATCACATATACGTACCTCTTAGGCTTAGAAAGGTCATGTATATCCCAAATTTTAATAAATCAAATCTCATTCTATTTTTCCAAATCTCATTCTTCACATGTAATGCAAAAATACTTCTTTTTTTATTAGAAATTTTTAATGTACATCATAATGTGATTCATTTTGACATGCTTTTCATTGTGACAATTTTCATATATGCAATTTGATAAACATTATTTATACAGGTTACCCCTTACCCTCCCCCATGCTTCCCCCCCCTTCTCATCTAAGTTTCCCATCCAAGTCTTCTCTATCTTTTACTTAGTAGTGTTTTTCTAAATGTCCTTGGGTTCCAGTTCTGTTTAAGATAGAAACTTTTCCTGTAGTGGTCTTTGTTTTTATCTTGTTAGAACAATTACATGCGATTTCTAGTCCATTTATATCGACATCACTTTTATCTTCCCTCCCCCCCTTTTATTATGATCTGACCTTTGAATAGGATTTTTTCCTTCTTGTAATTTTGAATCAGCTCCCTCATATGAGTGAGAACATGTGTTGTTTCTCTTTCTGAGCTCGTGTTTGTTCACTTAAAATAATTTTCTCTAATTCCATCCATTTTGCTGTGAATGATCCTATTTCATTTTTCTTGATTGCTGAATAGTATTCCATTGTGTATATATACCATAGTTTTTTTAATCCATTCTTCTGTTGAAGGACACTTTGGTTGATTCCATATCTTTGCTATTGTGAAAAGCGCTGCATTGAACATGGAGATGCAGGTGTCTCTGTGGTATGATGAACCATCTCCCTTTGGGTAAATTCCCAATAGTGTTATTGCTGGGTCATATGATAGATCTATTTTTAGTTTTCTGAGGTATCTCCATATTGATTTCCACAGTGGTTGCACCAATTTACAGCTCCACCAACAATGTAAAAGTGTTCCCTTTTCCCCGCAACCTTGCCAGCATTTGTTGTTTGTTTTATTGATCTTGGCCATTCTTACTGGTGTAAGGTGAAATCTCAGTGTTGTTTTGATTTGCATTTCCCTAATGGCTAGGGATGTTGAGCACTTTTTCATGTGTTTCATGGCTTTACAGACCTCTTCATTTGAGAACTGTCTACTCAGTTCCTTTGCCCATTTGTGTATTGGGTTGTTTGGTTTTGGGGGGATTTTTTTCTTGAGTTCTTTATAAATTCTAGTAATTAGACCTTTGTCAGATGTATAAAATGGGAAGATTTTTTCCCATTCTGTGGAGTTTTCCTTGATTCTGTTAATTGTTTCTTTTGCTGTGGAGAAGCTTTTTAATTTCATGTGATCCCATTTATCTATTCTTGTTGCAATTTCTTGAGCAATTGGAGTCCTATTAAGGAAATCCTTTCCAATGCCTATATGATGGAGTGTGTTGCCTATCTTGCCTTCTATAAGTTTTAAAGTTTCTGGTTTTATGTTGAGATCTTTTATCCATTTTGAGTTAACTCTTGTGTATATTGAGAGATGCGGATCCACTTTCATTTTTCTGCACGTGGATGACCATGTTTCCCAGCACCATTTGTTGAAGAGGCTGTCCTTTTTCCAGTTTACTTGCTTAGCTCCTTTGTCGAAAATAAGGTGGCTATAGGTGTGTTGAGGTATATCTGGGTCTTCTATTCTGTTCCAGATGTCTTCCGGCCTATTTTTGTGCCAGTACCAAGCTGTTTTTGTAACCACTGCCCTGTAGTAAGGTTTGAAGTCAGGGATTGTGATTCCACCTGCAATAGATTTGCAGCTTAAATGTGTTTTGGCTATACATGGTCTTTTGTGGTTCCATATGAATTTTTGGATCATTTTTTCTATTTCTGTAAAGTCAGTCAGTGGAATTTTAATGGGTATTGCATTAAATCTATAGATTGCTTTTGGTAGGATAGCCATTTTTACAATATTAATTCTCCCTATCCAGGAGCAGGGGAGGTCTTTCCATTTTTTAGTGTCCTCTGCTATTTTTTTCTTTAATGTTTTAAAATTTTCCTTGTAGAAAAATACTTCTCTCAATGAGATCCTTATATAAATCCTTTTTTCAAAATTAATCTCATATTTTCTGTATAAATCAAAACACTATATATGTAAAAGAAGTAAATACGCAAAACACTTTAAAAGCATACAACAAAAACAAGAATTAAATTTTCCTGTATTATTTTCCATATTCCCAAACATACTCGAAATATGTAATGGTTAATAAGAACTTAATGTGATATGTGTTATATAAGCTAAACAAACTAAATTATTTAAAAATTGGCAACAGTCATGAAAATAGAAATCTCAAACTATTGCTAGTTTATCATAGCAAGATAAACTGCACTTCCCCAAAGATGTGCCTTTCTTAATCTTAGTTTGGGCTAACTTTGATCTTGTTGAGAAAGAATTTTGTAGAAAGAGTAAGAATTTTACCTAAAAAAGTTGTTAAGAATTTTGTAGCATGGGTATGAAGAAGAAACTGACTGAAGAGGCTGAAAGGGCAGCCTGATTTAGGGAGGTAGGGCTGCAGGAGGTAGGATGAGGCAGTGTAAAGAGGCACCAGAAAGCCTGAGAATGAACAATATTTAAAGGCAATTTTAGGTAGTAACTTGCTGCGGGGTCAGAAATAATGTAAACTATTACCTTCATTGCCTTCAAATTTCAGGAACAGTGTACATTATTTGCCACTAAAAATATAATTCTAGAATTATAATTTTTATGTTTCTGCTTGTTTTCTCTACGTGAGAAGTCTTTTATTTTTAGTAAAGTAGCTTGAAATTTATTAGATAAAGGTAAGGGATGGGTAGATACTTCAAAGTAAAGCATAGGCTCATAGAGAGGGAAAGAGATCTAAGAAAGAATCATAGTGCATGCCCAAAGCATGGATGCAGGCTTCTCAAGACAGAGGAAAGAGAAAAGAAGACTTGTAAGCAAGAAATCTTGAAGACAACTTTAATGACAGAGATTGGTAGTGTAAGGAACAAAACTAATTTGCTCCCTCACTCCCTAAAACAGTTACACAACAAAAATGTACAGATAGTTAAATTGAATTACAGAATATCCTATCTCTTACTAAAAAATAACATTTCTTCAATTCAACTCGCCAGTTAGGAAGTCTGGGTAGGAGTCCTGTGATCCATTAATTTTGTTCTGTGCCGAATTCACAACCTCTATGCATAATGTCGGGCGGGGATTTAGCTCAGTTGGTAGAGCGCTGCACTGCAGTCTCTGAGGTCCCGAGTTCAATTCCCAGCACCGCAAAAATGGGAGAAGGACCTGGCAATCCACTCCCAAGTCAATCCCGAAACAGTCTGCCATTGAAAACCCTATGAGGGTCGCTATGAGTCGGATGCCGACTCGACGGCACCTAACAACAACAACAACAACATGCATAATGTCTGGTAAGCTGCCTTTCAAATGAGAGTAGCTGGCAGGTCAGATGGGGCTGTAAAAGTATGAATGAATCAATGAAAACTCAGCACCACTACTATAGGTAAAATTGCAAGTATATGTTTCATTGATTTTGAATCTAAGGCCATACTGTTGTCAAGGGACAAGTCCAGTCTGACTCATAGGAACCCTGTGTACAATAGAACAAAACACATCCCAAGTCTATGTTATGCAAACCATCTTTTTTATGTTTAAGCCCATTGTTGCAGTCACTGTGTCACTCCATCTAGTTGAGGGTCTTCATTTTATTTTGTTGACCCACCACTCTCCCAAACATGATGTCCTTCTCCGGGGATTGGTCCCTCCTGACTACATGTCCAAAATATATACTGTAGTCTAGCCATCCTTGTTTCCAAGGGGTACTCTGGTTGTACTTCTAGAACAGATTTGTTGATTTTTTTGGCAGTCCATGGTACAGTCAATATTCATCTCTAGCACCATGATTCAAAAGTATCAATTCTTTTGTCTCTTATTCACTGTGTAGCTTTCAACAGCCTATGACACAATTGGAACTATCACAGCATGTGTCAGGCGCACCTTCAACTTCAATGTGACATCTTTACTTTTCAACACTTTAAAGGGGTCTTTTGTATCAGCTTTCCCCAATACAATGTGTCTTTTGATTTCTTGACTGCTGCTGCTTTGGGTGTTGATTGTAGAGCCAAGAAAGCAAAATCTTCAACAACTTCAATTTCCCCCATGTATCACGAAGTTGCCTATTGACCCAGTTGTAATAATGTTTGTTTTGTTGATATTGAGGCACAATCCATGCTGAAGGCTGTGTTCTTTGATCTTCATCAGTAAATGTTTCAAATCCTCTTTACTTTCAGCAATCAGAGTTGTGTCATCTACATAACGCAGGTTGTTAATGAGTCTTCCTCCAATCCCGATGCCGCATTCTTCTTCATAAAGTCCAGATTCTCAGACTACTTGTTCAGCATAGAAACTGAAGAGGTACGGTGAAAGGATACCGTCCTGACACACATCTTTCCTGACTTCAAACCAAGCAGTGTTTCCTTTTTCTGTTTGAACAACTATTTCCTGCTCCATGTAAAGATACTTCATGAGTACAACTAAGTGTTCTGGTATTCTCATTCCTCGAAATGTTATCCATAATTTGTTGTGATTCACACAGTAAAATGCTTCTACATAGCCAATAAAACATAGATAGGAGTCTTTTTGGTATTCTTTGCTTTTAGCTAATATCCATCTGACATCAGCAATGATGTCCCGAGGTCCACACCCTCTTCTGAATCCAGCTTGATTTTCTGGCAGTTCTCTATGTACTGCAGTCACTTTTGAATGATCTTTAGCAAAATTTTACTTGTGTGTGATATTAATGATACTGTTTGTTCAATAATTTCTGCATTTGGTTGGATCCCCTTTCTTGGAAATAAGCACAAATATGGATCTCTTCCAGTCTGTTGGCCAGGCAGCTATTTTCCAAATCTCTTGGCATTGACAAGTAAGCATCTCCAGTGTTACATCTGTTTGTTGAAACATCTCAACTGGTACAGCATCAGTTCCAGGAGCCCTGTGTTTTGCCAATACCTTCAAGGCATCCTACACTTCCTTCTTCAGTACCACTGGTTCCTAGTCATATGCAACCTCTTGAAATGGTTGACTATCCATCAATTATTTTTGGTATAATGACTTGGTGTATTCTTTCCATTTTCTTTTTGTGTTTCCTGCATCATTTAATATTTTCCCTGTGGAATCCTTAATTGTTGCCACTCAAGACTTGAATTTTTTCCTCAATTCTTTAAGCTTGAGAGAAAAAGACCACATTCTTCCCTTTTGGTTTTCTATCCCTAGCCATATTAGTTTGTTGAAAAAGGTCAAAGAACCTTCTGCAGTTTGAAAAATTATTCTTTATCAATTGCATGTAAGTTTTTTCAAGAAGGTTTACCATTTAAAGTCTAAAACAAACACAAGTGAAGACTCTGTAAGACTAAATTAATGGCTCCATTCATAAAAGAATTACCACTTAAGACACAATTAGCTTATTGGAATGATGCTTAAATTGAAGCAATTAAACAATTAATGGGCAAAAGAATCTATGAAAGAGTCTTTTAAAAGGTGACCATACTGAAGAGTTTGAAAACCACACACTTTGTTTAAATTCCTTTCAGGTTTAAATCTAACTAAAGCAATAATGGCAACATAAATAGTAGGCAATATCAAATTCTTAATCATAAATGAAAAAAAAAAAACAGTACAAAATGTCTACTCTTTCCTTTTTAGCCATCTGGAATATATCACAAACTCCATGAAAGCAGGAAGAATCTGCAAGTATAATTATACTCTGGGACCTATTAGCATGACTTCCTTCAATAAATACTCCTAATATGATCTGCTGATACAATAATTGGCACTAAAACTGATATATTTTCATTATTTGGCTATTTATTTTTTACTGACTAAATACTCTAGAAAACAAATTGTCTATGTGGAATAGAGGAGGAAAAATAAAAAAGCATTAATACCCAACAAGGGCAAAATATGGTATATTGAAGAAGCAGAATGGAAGAGATTAAAAAGATTTGCAAAAGCCTGAGTTCAAGTCATATTTTCTCCCTCCTCTTCCTGCTCTCACAGCCCCACTTCCATTCCCCAAATTTGGCCCAATTCTCTATGCTCTGGTAAAAAGTGACTTGAGGACTGGAATGTAGTTAGTGGTAGAGCACTTGCATACCACATGTGAGATGTTGGGTTCAATCTCCACTACCACAGTGTATGTGGGGGGTGGGGGACTTATTAGGGGTAGGAGAAGACAATAAGTCTTGAATTGCCTGAATTCTAGTTGGCTGAAGGTCTAAATAACAAGGGCAAACATTCAAAATTTCCTCTTGATGGTTCTGGAGTTTTAATATATTGCCAATTAACTGGAAAAATTAAGTAACAGAAGAACACTATCAGCTAGGATTTTTTTTTTTTAGTACTGGAGGTTGAACCCAGGGCCTCATGCTTGCATGCTTTGCAAGTGCTGTACCACTGAACTGCACCCCAGCCTATTTTTTTACTTTTTGAGACAGGGCCTCGCTAAATTACTTGGGATCCTCCTGCCTCCGCCTCCCAAGTTGCTGGGATTACAGGCGTGAACCACCACGTCCGGCCTCAGCTAGGAGTTTTAAGACGACAACTCTAATAGCTAATCAATGAGGCTGGAGAGTTGCTCTGATAGAATTACCCAGATATGAACAATAGGACTAAGTAGCAATAGCTGAAGTGAATGACACTAGACTAATTCAACAAGAGTTATGAATGACAAAGAGAAGCTACATTGTCTGCATGTGTAAATTATAAGTGATTTATGTTTATTGTACAACTTTAGAGAAAACAGGTAACTGAAAAGAATAAAATTAAAACCATCCATAACTGTACTTTCTAGAATTAATTAAAGTGAATATCTATATATGCATTCTTCTACAAATATAAATGTATATATACTTTTGTTTTAATGATTATGGAATTATAATGGCATATACTGATTAAAACATTTTTACTAAATTTAAGTACGTAACTTTTCATGTCACTAAATATTATTCCAGTTCTTTTTCAGAATAGTTTAATGTCCTATTCACCTTCTTCTTGGTCATAGTGCCATGCATTAGGAGATTAAGAAATGTTCATGAATTTGACTGAATCTCATTTTAAAAATCATGCTAATTACTCTTTTCACAAATTCTGACACAAAGTAGAGGGCTAATGGTTATTGCTCTTGGAAGCAAATACTAAAAAAGCAGTCTTAAGGTATGCAGAAAATACAATAGAAAATTACACAGGTTGTGTATGACTTCAAGGGAAGAGAATAAATTCCTTTCCATAAATGAAACATTTTATTTCATGGTGTCTGAATTCATTTTTATTTTTTATTGGAAATTTTTAATGTACAACTTAATGTGTTTCATTCTGACATGTATTTCATTATGACATTTCCATAAATGCGTTTCATTGTACATTGATCACATAACTTCCCCCCTTACCCTCTTGTCCCTCCTCCCCCATCTCTCATCCCCCACCAAAGGCCTCCTTTCTACTTGTATATCATTTTGTGGGAATATTTATCTGTATACATGCATCCCGATTTTTATTTAAGTCCAAATTTTTTTTATAGTGATCTATCTTTTTACATTCTCAGCAGTATTACATTAGTAATCTAATCTGCAGAATAACTTCTGTCTGTACGTATCATAGCTTTTAAGTAATCCAGTTATGTGTAGGACTTTAGATTAGTTCCAATTTTTCTATGAAAAACAATATTGTGATAAGGCATCTTCTAGATAAAACTTTTGTTACACTCCTACCAACACCCAGGTTCCTGGTGTGGGGGACTGATTAACACTATTTGACCAAGCTTGGAGTTTATGGGTGATAACAGATGTCTGAGGGACAGACTAATGAATTCAGTTATTACACATTATGAGGTGGCAACAAGACATCAAAGTAGATACATCCACTGACCTTTAAAGAAGCAGGATATAAAGGTTTTCAGAATCATTAACATTGATGATATTGATGATAGTATACAGAAAGACCAAGGGAAAGTGTGAAAAGACAGAAGAATGGATTTCCTGTTCTATGGAAACACTGCAATATTTAACAGGGAGAGCCAGTCATAGCTTGAAGAACAAATAAAAAAAAGACAAGAAATGGATAATGATAAGAGAAAAACTAGCAGAGGGTATGAGCGTAGAGATCATCAAGTCCTATTCCAAAAATTATTTTTGGACCTGCCAAAACAGTCACAACAGATTCTTAGAAAAGTCAAGGCCTTTACTAAAATAAACCCAAATGAGGCATGAACTGGGAAAGTTTGAGGATCTCTGCAATGGTCACATAACATGGCATCCCTCACTGTACAAACTATGAATATGAAAGACACTTATGTGGGCAAAATGAATGCGGTAACAAACAAAAGACTGATAAATCTCATGGCAAAGCTGAGTTTATGCCAGGAATGCAAGTGTTGTTTAATTATGAAGATATAAATTATCATTCACAAAATTAACAGATCAAAGAGGAAAGATCCAAAGACCATCAATTCAATAGTTACTGGTAAAACATTTGGTTAAATTCAAAATTCCTGATAAAATTTTTAGAAAAGTCTTGAAGAGATCCTCCATACTTCATAAAGAGTACCTAAGGACACACAAAATATTATGGATAACTGTGAAATATTTGAAGCATTCACTTTAAAATTAGAAATGTGGACAGATATTAATCACCATCTCTATTTAACGCAGGTTTAGCCAGCAGAGGAACAGGAGAAAAGGTGAAAGAATTGATACATGTTATGGTTTGAAGGCAAAATGTTTCCTATAGGCTTATGGTGTGAATGCCTGGTCCCCAGCTGGCGTTGCTGTTTTAGGTGGCTGTGGAACCTTTTGGAGATAGGGTCTAGCTGGCAGAACTAAGTAACTGGGGTCAGGCTTTTGAAAGTGATACCTGGCCCCAGGTGCGATCAAGTTCTCTTGCTTCTTGGTCCACTAGGATGCAAGAGTCTCTGCCACATGCTCCTGCCATCATGGACAGGGTCCCTAGACCATGCCTTCCCCATCACTATGAACTGAAACCCTCCGAAACCATGAACCCAAATAAACTTTTCCTTCTTTAGGTTATCTCTGGCAGGTATTTTGGTCACAATGACATAAAAATAACTAACACAATATAGGAGAAACAAAACTTGGCCAAAAGATAGAAAAAGAAAAACCTAGGTGATTGTGTGTATAGCAGAGTTTTGTGAGCCAGGCCTAAAAATGGCTTATATTATTTTTATTTACATTCTACTGGCTAGAAGTCATTTAACATGGCTATTTCTGATGTGAGGGAGGTGAAAAATATAACCTAATTTTTCCCAGAAAGACAACAGAATTTTTATCATATGTCTAGCCACCCTCAATTTTGCTCACAAACCAGAATAGAAAATAATTTGGCATTATGTGAAATTGAATATGCACCTACTCTATGACCCAGCAATTCTACTCCTAGGAAGAGACGTTTTCACGTGTGTGCCACAAGACACATTAGAATACTCATTGTATTATTGTTGTAGTAGAAAAAAACCACCAAATGTGTCAATCAACAATATAACAAATTATTGAACATTCATAACAGAATAATATAAAAGTAAAAAATGACAGCCCTACAGAGTAATATGAGTGAATCACAGAAGCTTAAAACAACTTGAAAGCCAGATACAGTGGTGCATATCTGTAATCCCAGCACTCAAGAGGCAGGCAGGAGGATTCTGAGTTTGAAGCCAGCCTGGGCTACATAGCAAGTTCCAGGCCTGACTGGGCTGCATAGTGAAACCTCATCTCAAAAAAACAAGACAAACAAAAAAATCACCCAAACTATCAAACAGTAGTCACAAAACTCAGCACAGAGGGAGAAAATGAGATGAAGGAGGAGCTGAGAGAGGCTTACATTAGGGGTTCTCATCGTACTGGTAAAATTCTACTTCTTAGGTTGGGCATGCTATTGCTTGGTTCATATTAATATACTGAAAGATGTTTTTGTATCTATATTTTTTTTGACTGGTTGGTTGTTTTGGTGCTGGGGAGTGAACCCAAGGCCTTTTGCATATAAGGCAAGCACTCTGCCACAGAGCTACAGCTATTAAGTGGAGGGCAATACATTTTTATTAAATGATTAAAGATATTAGAGAACAATATTTTACAGTGTTTTTTAAAAATGGTACTCAGGAGTTGAATCCAAGGCCTTGCACATACTTTGCAATGGCTCTGCACTAAGTTGCACCCCCTAAGTCTTTGTTATTTTATCTTAAAACAGGGTCTAAGTTACACAGGCTGCGTCTTGCCTTGCACTTTCGATCCTCCTGGCTCCACCTCCAGAGCTTCTGGGATTACAGGTGTATATCACTGTGCCCAGCTAGAACAATATTTTATAGGGAATAACTTAAAATTTTCAATTAAATCTACATTCTAAAATTCATTAACCAAAATGTATTTTTGTCCTGATTACCAAGAGAGCTATTTAAGAAACTGTTTTTTAAGTGAAACAACACAGACCCAGAAAGACAAATATTACGTTTTCTCTAACATGTGGACTCTAGATTTAAGTATATATGTATGTATATATACAAATGTCTTAAAAGTAGAAGAAGGACTATTTGAAGGAAGGAAGGGTACTAAAGTGAAGGGAGAAGGGGCAATAAGAAAGGGTAAGGGGAGAAGGAAGACAATTACACATTCTCTCAGATTCAGAATCTAGAAAAAAAAATATAAGCATGTAAACACAAGGGGACTGTTATAGGGAGGGAAGGGATCAGTAGGAGGTAGATGGGGGTCATGAGAGAATAATGGTGGGTGAACAAAGGCAATGTACAATATACGCATGTATGGAAATGTCATAATGAAACCCATTAAACACACTAATTAGCAAAATAATTACCAATAAAGAAACTGCTAGTCACTACATAAATGTAGAAAAGAATTGAGTTTATAAAGCAAAAAACTTTAAGGATCCCTTTAAGGGTCCAATAACTTGTTGCTATCCTTCCCCAATCACATGATCATTCAGCAAATTTTAGTTAAAATAATTACTGCAGCTACACTGAAGTTTCAGTGTTCTTCCTGGGTTTTAATTATAGTGGGTATTTTTTAAAACTACAGGTGCATAATAAGGAACAATTAAAGGGGGAAGGCATAATTCTAACCGAGATTAAAGTATACACTAAGGACAGAATACTTGTATTCTGACCTCATGGGTAAAGGAGGGAAGGAGGAGGAGTCTTCCAAAGAATGATCTTCAGAAGAATCCCAATTAGTAAAATTGTCAGGGAAAGAAGTGGGATTATGACACTCAGGATCTATTAAGTCCCTTTTCCCTAGCACTGTTAAAAATGTAGCTTCAGCCAAGTGTGGTAGTGCACACCTATGACCTCTGCACTTAGGAGGCTGAGCCAAGAGGATCATGAGTTTAAAGCCAGCCTGGGCTATATAGTGAGACTCATCTCAAAAATCCAAAAAGTTGTTTCATTGACTGATTAACTGTTACAAATAAATAGTAATTTTTTTAATTGAAGCTATGGAATTATAGAAAATTTTCTATGTAAATTTCATGCATACTTTAAACATTCCATCTCTAGTCATTTTATGTGACAAATCTTAACAATGCCACATATTACTTTTATGTTGCAGGATAATATGAATGAAACCTTGAAAACACAGAGTACTTGGAGAGAGAAAATAAGTTTGATTTGATGGAAACAGAGGTACTGAATATTACCCCAGGTACACAAAATAAATGCAGTTTTTATTTCAGTAGTTCAAGTTCTATGCATCTCATAAAAATTATTATTATCAAGAAACAGATTTACCATGGAAGTAAAAATATTAAGAGGCAAGGAGGTTTGAAGAACAGAAATTCAAACAGGGCTTGAGAAACAAGTACAGGAAGAAATTCTATCACAGAAAGAAGCTCCTGTGTGCAAAGAAACCAAGAGGAAGGAGACTGAAGCACAGTTGACTACAGTAGGGATGTGTGGCTCTGAACCACGGAATATTCCAGTTAATGCCACTGTAAGGACTATGGCAAAGCACAGTAATGAAAACAATGGTCTGCACAGTGTAACGACAAAAGGGAAATAATTAGTTCAATGGTACTCTCAAGAAGTGCCTATACTTTCCTGGATTTTTCAGAATGATATATGAGAGAAGGGAATGGAGAGCAAGAGAAAAAAGGTTAATTATGGAACTGATTGAAGCTGCAGGTCCAGGTCACCAGGACTCTAATAGGAGGACTAAGGCTGACGCATATAAGAATGATTAATCAAGCCAGGTGCAGTGGCACACACCTGTAATCCCAGTGCCTCAGGAGGCAGAGGCAGGAGGATTGCAAGTTTGAGACCACAGGCAGTCTGTGTAACTTAGTGAAACCCTGTCTCAAAAACTAAAAAAAAAAAAAAAAAAGGGGGGGGGGGCTGAAGGTGCAGTTCAGTGGTCCAGCACTTGCAGAGCATGCAAGCGCAAGCCCTGGGTTCAACCCCCAGTACCACCAAAAAAAAAAAAAAGAAAAGAAAAGAAAAGAAAAGAATGATTAATCATACATAATAAAAACATAAAAGATCTATGTATAAATTTTAAGATATTTCAAATTAACAAATAACAAACATAGAGTTAAGCTATAGCTATGCCTCCAACTTATGGGGCTTTCTGCTTGCTCCATTAGCTCCACTAGGTAAATAAAGCTTTTTAAATTAGACCTTAGATCAGACACCCCAAATAAATCCTTCCCAGACCATAAATACCCTCCCACTTTGAACTTCTACAGTTTTTTTCATTGTCTTTGTCATAACAGAAACTGAGTAAATACTTGATAAAAATGATTTGTGATTTGATACATATTTCTAAATGTTAAATTTTATACTGTAAAGTTTGTAGAAAGTCTTAAATATCCACCCACTTTGAACTTCTACAATAGTTTTACTGTCTTTGTCATAACAGATACTGTCTATTTGATAGTTCAAAATGATTTGCAATTTGATATATGTGATATCTTCACATATTAAATTTTATACTATGAAGTTTATAATAAAAGTATGCTAGTTTCACCAAGTAGAATATAAAGTTCCTTAATAAGAGCCAGGAGCAGTGGTACACACCCATAATTCCAGAGACTCAGGAGGCAGAGGCAGAAGGATCTCAAGTTCAAGGCCATAGGCAGTCTGCATACTTTAGCCAAACCTTGACTCAAAATAAAAAAAATTAAAAATGGGCTAGGCATGCAGTCAAGTGGTAGAAGACCTGCAAACTACATGCAAGGCCCTGGGTAAAAGCTCTTAGTACTGGGGGGGGGGGGAAGAACCCTAATAAGAAGGCATCATATTTTATGTCACACAGGGCTTACTTTATTGGAATACAATGTTGGAATGACTTTTACCCTGCAGAATATCTAAGGAGTTTATGTGCATACATCATTCACATATTCCATTTACCTACCCTGCAAATTTCCACATCATTGTCAAAATTAACATGATTCATACAGCAGCGGGCTGAGATTTGGCTCAGTTGGTAGAGCACTGTGCTGCAGTTTCTGAGGTCCCGAGTTCAATTCCCAGCACTGCAAAATGGGAGAAGGACCTGGCAATCCACTCCCAAGGCAATCCCGAAACAGTCAGCCATTGAAAACCCTATGAGGGTCGCTATGAGTCGGATACCGACTTGACAGCACCTAACAACAACAACAACATACAGTAGCAGGCTGCCAATTATGGCAAAATTAGTATATCTTTTCTCATATTTACCTCCAACTTAAATCACAAAATTCAGTCAAGCGCCTCAGTAATCTCTAATAGATATGGGTTCTCCATTTTGTTTCCATTTATTAATCTTTTCCCAAGTCCTAATCTCCTGTATTTGGGCTTAGCAACTACTGTGGTCCATCAATATACAACAACAGCAACAAATATCTTTAAGGAAGTTTATAAGGAAAGAAAGATTGATTTTTATTTAGTAACTTTCCTTCTAATTAATTCTCAGAAGTTCTTTTTTAATTGACTAGCTAAACAAATTTAAAATGTATAGTCAAGGTTCTTTAAAGTTTTTTCTGCCTTTAAAACTCTCATAAGGCCTTTTACCTTTTACTTGTCAGGGTTATCTACCAACTCCATGTATATTTGTATAGTATGTACAATTTCTTCACATTTTGATTAAAATTTATGTCCTTTATGGATACTTTCCTGGGTTCACTCCATTATGGTCACTGTTCTTTGAATGTTTTCCACTTTATACATTATTTAATAATTGTTAATACACTTAGGCTTTTTCCATTCTGCACTTAAATATAAGATTCTAGCCAGCCACAAAGGCACATGCCTGTAATACCAGCAACTCGGGGAGCAGAGACACGAAGATCATGAGCTTGAGGCCAGAGGCAGCCTCTATAACTTAGTAAGACTCTCACTTGAAAAGAAAAAAGAAACAATTTTTAATGGGCTAGGGGTGCAGTCCAGTGGCTGAGCACTCACAAAGTATGTGAGAAGCCCTGGATTCCACCTCCAAGTACCACCAAAAACAACAAAAAGGATTATATTGTACCAAGATGTTCCTGGCTGTAGACATGCATGTTTCTTTTTATCTTAATTTGTCACTATTCCATTTTTTCACAACTTTTTTTATTTATGAGAATGTGGAATAATCTTTTTTTCTCAAATTAATCAATTACTTTGCTCCTATTATGGCTAATTTTATGCGCCAATGTAACCATGCCACTGTACCCAGAGATCTGGTTAAGTACCTCTGTGAAGGTATCTTTTACATGAGAATCAGTAAAACAGGCTTGATCTGTAACATCAACTTTCACCTGGGTCTCCAGCCTGCTGATATGCTCCACAGATTTCGGACTTGCCAGTCCCCATAATTACATGAATCAATTCCTTAAGGTCTCTTCTCTTCTCTTTATAGACACACACACACACACATAGATTCTTTTTTTTTTCTAGAGAATGCTGACTCATAGCATTGCATGGTTAAAAGTCCTTTAAAGTGACAACTGGGGATCCAAAGATAGGTCCTCATTTCCCTCAATCAGTCATTCATCTAAGAAATATCTCAGCGTCTATTGTATGCTACTTTCTGAGAATTCAAAGTTGATCTAGCTATTATTTGTGTTCTCAAGGATTTGAAAGTGGTTTAACAGAGAAAAAAGACAAACTAGGTGACAAATATCATTAAAATCGTTGTTGTTACCAAGGTGCCCATCAAAAGAAGAATGGTTAAAAAAAATGGTACATATACACAATGGACTACTACTCAGCAATCAAAAAATGAAATAATGTCATTTGTAGTAAAATGAATGGAACTGGAGAACATCATCTTAAGCAAACGAACACACACTCAAAAAGAGAAATACTGTATGTTCTCACTCATACGTGGGAGCTGAATCTTACTTAAAGGAAGAAAAAATACTATACATAAGTAGATAGAAAAAATGCACAATTAATCTTAGCAAAGAAGGGACAATATAAAGAGTAGAAAGAAGGAAGGAGGGAACTAGCAAAGGGAAGTGAAGATTGTGGAAAGTGAGAGGGGGAGGAGAATCAATGTAAAGGGATAAAGGGGGAGAGGATAATCTCAGTGTAAATGATGCAATTTCATGAGCACATTGGAAAAATAGGGGTATTTAGCCCAAATATGCATATCAGTTTTATTACATATTAGTCAAAAGGTTCCAAAAACCTTGTAAGTTGATAAAAATGTAACCAAAAGTGATGTAATCCTTGCAAAATGGAAAAAGCCAATGCTGTATTATTCTGTACTCCACCATCATTTACCAACAAAAGGAGAAAAAAAGATCATTGTTGTTAGGTGCCATTGAGTTGGGTCTGACTCATAGCAACCCTATGTACAACAGAACGAGAAACACTACCCGACACTGTGCCGTGCCCTGCACTACTGTCAGTGCTTCTATGCTATTCACTGGGTTTTCAATAGCGGATTTGTTTTTGGGTAGAGTGGACAACAGGTCCTTCTCCCAAGCTTATAGAATCCAGTATACCCAGGCAGTCTCCCATCCAAGTGCTAACCAGGTCTCACCCTGCTTAGCTTCAAAAATCTGATAGGATCAGAGGATACAGTGGTACAGCTGCAGGCATCATTGAGATTATAAACCCAGAATTCTATTCATGGAGCATAAAGGAGGGACATAAGATTTAAGTTCCTGCACCAACTGGATCTGCAATGAGCCCTGATGCCTGTTTCTTTAATGAACAGTAAAAGATTTTCCTCTGGGATCATAGAGGCCTCCATATACAAGAGAGTACGTAGCATCAGACTAACACTATGATATAACTGAGGCAAAAGTATGGATCTCTACTGTGTCTATAAAAGCTTTGTATTCAAATACAAACACTTTCTGTTGTCAAGTGCCATTGAGTTGAGTCTGACTCATAGTGACCCTCACAGGGTTTTCAATGGCAGGCTGTTTTGGGATTGCTTTGGGAGTGAATTGCCATGTCATTCTCCCTTTTTTGGTGGTGCTGGGGATCGAACCCAGGTCCTCAGAGTATGCGGAGTAAATGAGCTAAACCCTACCCCCCAAACACTTTCTAGCCAGGTTAAAAGCTCAACAACCTCTATGCAGAGGCTGAAGGCTAAGAAAGCCCTAAAATATCAATCAGAATACCTCAAGAGCACCTGTTGGGTCTCCCGATAATTTAAAAAGGATTTAAACCATAATATCCTTGGATAAATCACTTCTAAGAGTTTACATTTCTTCATCTGTAAAAACGGAAGTTGGCCACTCTAAGATTATATGATTAGGTGATTCTAGAAAAGCAAAACAAATCTAACTTATATATTCCTTTGGAAGGTATGATGTTTCAGAGGCCTTATAAAAGTGGCTTTTAACCTTGTCTGGGTTTTGAACAGCTTTGATGGATAGCTCTGAAACTCCAATAAAAGCTAGAGACATTTCATGTCAAAAGAATTCCCTTATGAATGAAATTTTGTATATAAAATGTTGTTGTTGTTGTTAGGTGCCGTCAAGTCGGTGTCCGACTCATAGTGACCCTATGTACAACAGGTGAAACACTATTGTTAGTGCATCTCTGCTATTCATAGGATTTTCATTGGCAGATTGATTTTTGGGAGTGGGTTGCCGGATCCTTCTCCAAAGCCAACAGTATCTGGTATTCCCTGGTGGTCTCCCATCCAAGTACTAACCAGGCCTGACCCTGCTTAGCTTCCAAGATTTGACAGGATCGGATGCCACAGTGCTACGGCTGCTGCTGCTGTTGTTAGGTGCCGTTGAGTCGGTATCCGACTCATTTTGACCCTATGTACAACAGGCGAAATACTATTGTCAGTGCTTCTCTGCTGTTCATAGGGGTTTCAATGGCAGACTAACTTTTGGGAGGGGGGCTGCTGGGTCCTTCTCCCAGGCCTACAGTATCTGGTGTTCCCAGGAAGTCTCCCATCCAAGTATTAACCAGACCCAACCCTTCTTAGCTTCTGAGATCGGATGGGATCAAATGCCACAGGACTATGACTGCAGGCATATAAACTGTTGTTGTTGTTGTTGTTGTTGTTGTTGTTGTTGTTGTTGTTAGGTGCTGTCGAGTCGTGTCCAACTCAGCTACCCTCATAGGGTTTTTAATGACTGATTGCTTCAGGATTGCCTTGGGAGTGGATTGCCATGTCCTGCTCCTATTTTTGCGGTGCTGGGAATAGAACCTGGGACCTCAGAAACTGCAGGGCAGCACTCTATCAACTGAGCTAAATCCTAGCCCATATAAGATATTGTTGTTGTTGTTGTTAGGTGCCATCGAGTCAGTATCCGACTCATAGCAATCCTACATACAATAGGTGAAACACTATTGTCAGTGCTTCTCTGCTATTCATAGGGTTTTCAATGGCAGATTGATTTTTGGGAGTGGGTTGCCAGGTCCATCTCCCAAGCCTATAGCATCTGGTATTCCCTGGTGGTCTCCCATCCAGATACTAACCAGGCCAAACTCTGCTTAGCTTCCGAGATCTGATGGGATCGGATGCCACAGGGCTACAGCTGAAAATATTAGGATAGTTTAATGACTTTCTGAAGTATTCCATAAAACTCAAGTTAGAAAGTTTTGGTCTGCAAAATTTAAATAGAATTCAACAAATTAGTGATGTGTTAATAAGTTTTGAAGCAATAGTACTTTGTATCCAATTCCTTTTTCAAAAATTTTCTCTTGGTCCTTGGGGGTTGGTCCCAGGGCCTCACACATGTATTGCAAGTGCTCTACCTCTGAGCTGTGCCCCCCCCCACCAGTCTGTTTTTTACTTTTTATTTTGAGATAAAGTCTCATTAAGTTATGCAGGCTGCCTTTGGCCTTGAACTCATGATCCTCCTGCCTCTGCCTCCCGAGTCGCTGGGATTTTAGTTGTGTACCACTATGCTGAGTTCCAATTGCTTTTTAAAATAAATTATGCTTATTTTAAGTTTCAAACTATAGTAAGGTGGAAGAGATGACTTATTTTCCCCTAGCAAGGCTTTGTGTGTGCTTGGCAAGCATTCTATCACTAAGCCTCACCCTCAGTCTTTTTTTATTTTGAGACAGGGTCTCCCTATGTTTCCCAGGCTGGCCTTGAACTTTTAATGATACTCCTACTTCAGTCTTCAGAGCAGCTCAGATTGTAGGCGTGCACCACCAAGCCCAGCTAGAAGAGATGATTTCTATGATGATCAAAGAAAACTCTGATTTTGAAGAACTGAAAAGTATTACAAGTTGAACATCTCTCAAAAAGTCAATCTGAAATGTTCCAAAATACTGAACTTTTTGAGTTTCAATGTGACACCACAAACAGAAAATTCCATACCTGAACTCATGTGACAAGACCCAGACAAACATAGGTACACTAAGAATACTGTATAAAATTATCTTCAAGCTATGTGTGTGTGTTAGTCAGCTGGTTCATTGCTGTGACAGAAAAACTGACCAAAGCAAACTTATGGGAAGGAGTAGTTACTGGGAGCTCACATAGGATCAGTTTATAATGGTTGTGGGGCAGGTATGGTGGTGGCAGGCAGTTGGGATCATAGCAAAGAACCTCACATCTTGGTAATCAGGTAGCTAAGAACAGGGAGTGATTGGTACTGGGGCTCTGGGTAAAAACCTCCAAATGCCCTTCCCTAGTGATCTACTTCTGCATACCTAGATCCCACCTCCCGGAGTTCATAACCTCACAGGAAAGAGCCACAAGATGGAGACCCAAAGTTCAAACATACGACGTTGGGGGTTATTTTAGTTATAAACCATAACACTCTGTGCCTGGCCCCAAAGGTTCATGCCATCTCATAATGCAAAATGCATTCAGCTCAACTTTAACAGTCCCCAAAACCTTAATAGTCTCAACCAAGCCTAAAAGTCCAAGTACAAAGTTCCCACTGAGACTCAGGAAAACTTAGCTGTGGGCCCCTGCAAAACAAAATACAAGTTACATACTTCCAAAGAGTAAGCATTCCCATTCCCATGAAGGAATGGAGTTACAAAAAGGAAAAGGAAGATCAGTCTGTAACAAGACATCTAGCCTATTAGACAGACAAATTCTGTGGCTCCATGTCTGATATCTGGCACACATGGAATCATCTGGCATGTGGCATCATCTGGGCTCAAACAGACGTGGGTGGCTCTACCCCCATGCCCCTGCCATTTGCACCACACATGGCCCTCTTGGGCTGGTTCCACTCATTGCCCATAGCTTTCCTTAGCAGACTTTTCACATTGCTAGCATATATCCAAAATTCTGGGGTCTCCATTGCTGCTTAGGCTCTAACCTCAATGGTTCATGCATCAGCCCTTCAGGGGCTCTCTGCAGGGCACTCAATCCTGGTACATATTGCCTGGCCTTGAAGGCTATCTTCTGGAACCTCGGTGTCAGCCTCTATAACCCCTTTACTCTTACATTTTGCATGCTTGTTAAACCAGCACCACATGGGTGATGCCAAGGGTTGCTGTCAGCTTGAGCAATAGCTGGGCCCTTCTGAACCACAGCTGCAGCGGCCTCTGTGTTCCTTGGCTGGGAAACCATCCTCCTGGGTGGGCTATTTTTAGAAATGCATCCCAAAGGCATTTGCTCTTCATATATACTCTTTTCAAGAGGGTTTACTGTTTCACACTTGGGAATCTTAGATAAAAGGGACTTGGCCCACTTTTTCTGTGCCACAAGGGTATTTGTTCTAGTATTCTCTTTAATGGAGCTTTTCTCTTCAACAGTTATGATCTCCTTGCCTGAACCAGCCCTGTCCGTAATCACCTTAGATAAGCCATGGCTTTTTTCCTTTATAAATTGCACATTTTTCAGACCTTCTTGTTCTTTTTCTCTATTTCTTCATTATAAATCTGGATGAAAGTAGCAAGCAAGAACCATGCCCTCTATATCTTGCTATCCTCATGATATCTCCTCAACCAAGTTAATTAGTACATTATTTTTTAATTCAGTCTCACTTAAATCTTTAGGATATGGACAAACCACATATGAGTTCTTCACAAGAATACAACAAGAATCACCTCTAGTCCAGTTCCCAATAGAGTTCTCATTTTCCTCTGAAACTCTATGAGCTCCATTCGCATTCCTATTGGTGGTGGCCTTATGGTCTTCTGAACTCTCACCATAACTGCCCCCGTAAACTCTGCTTACAGCATTCAAGGGCTTCTTGCACTCACATTTCCAAATTCTTCCAAACATCTACAAGTAAGTTCCAACAGCCTTAGAACTACATGGTCTGGTTTCTCTACTGCAATGACACAATACTGGTACCAACTTCCTGTATTAGTCAGCTGGTTCATCACTTTGACAGAGAAACTGACCAAAGCAAACTTACAGGAAGAAATATTTATTGGAGGCTCATGGTAAGAGGATCAGTTCATATGGTAGAAGGTGGTAGCAAAGAACCTCACAGCTTCTTGATCAGGAAGCTGATAGCAGAGAACAACTGGAACCATGGATCCAGGTAAAAATCTCCAAAGGCTCGCCCTAAGTGACCTACATCTACAAAGCTAGTTTCCACCTCCCAGAGTTTCATAAATTCTTAGGAAATCACTACCAGCTGGGGACTCTATGTTCAAACACATACTCTTTGGGGAACACTTTAGGTAATATATGAAAATAAATGAATAACAAATGATTTTACGTTTATACTTGGGCCCCACTCCCAAGATATATCATTGTTGTTCTCAGGTGCTGTCGAATTGGGTCCGACTCATGGTGACCCTATGCACTACAGAACAAAACACTCCTCAATTCTGTGCCATACCTGGCACTATGTCAGTGCTTCTCTGCTATCCATAGGGTTTTCAATAGCTGATTGTTTTGGGAGTGGGCTGCCAGGTCCTTCTCCCAAAGATATTTCATTATGTATATGCAAATTTTCCAAAATCTAGAAAAACTCCAAAACCACTTCTGGTCTCAAGCATTTCAGAATAGGGATACTCACCTTGTAGCTTAGATAATTAAACTATGCTAGTAAATCAGTTACAGACACATGATAACCAAACCATTATATAATGTTATTACAGTGCAAATAAACAACAATTATGAAAATATTTAGAATTGTAAATTTTAGCAAACATTTGATGCATTCAATTTTCTTCATTTGAACAATCTATTTGGAGGTAGCATTTCAATAAAAATACAAAACTAAATACTGTATGTTTTCAAATAGTTAATTCATATCCTTTCAACAGTTTTGGAGGGCTAAAAATTCAAATGCAGATTAGAATTGCATGCAGATTATAGCCTTGTAAAACTGTTCAAGGGTGCAGATTAGATTCAAGAATATACAGTATGAGTGATTAAGACAATGGTTTAAATTTCTGAAAAATTAGATACCAATCATGCATAGAACATAGTTTCATTACATCCTAATTTATAATTAAGATTAGTTGAGTATGTTGAGCTATAACATGAATTTTTCATTATTAATATTGTAAAAAAATTTTAAACACTTTCCCAATGTAAAAGGCAAGAAAATTGAGGGACCTGAGTTATTACAGAGGGAATGAAAACAATTACACAACTCTTTAGAGGCTAATTAAAAACAGATGAGTAATACTGGTGCTAAGATTTTCTAAATTATCTGCAGAATAAGCCAAAAGGATGTCAGTATCTGCTTTTGTCATCTAGTTTCAATGTACATCTTTTGTGCAATCTTCTCTTAGGATTTCCCTTGTCTAAAAATGGGTCCCAAGGGAAGAAGCAAGAAGAAATTCTGTGATTATTTTCTGATGCAATAAAGGGAGAGGCCTTTTTAATACTGAATGTGAGGAAAATAATGACTCTGTCTCAATTGTGATGACGATATAAAAGTTAACTGGCTATAGTTTCTGGGTTTTTTGTTTGTTTGTTTGTTTTGTCTTTTTAGTTAAACTGTGATAGTATTAATAAAGTTTTTATTAAGTTATGAAGTAATAAGTATTTTTATTATAAAATGTAAATTACAGGTTGTTCTACTCATAAAAGAAAAACATTTAAACAAACTTATGTAACCTAGTAACAGCAACATGAACTCTGGATTCTTCAGTGTTCCACCTACAAATTACTTAGGGATTCTGAATATAGCGTTTTATTTACTTAAATAATTGCACGTTTCCCTCATATGTGAAAAGAGATTGGGGAATGAAGCAAATATCTGGATCTTACTAATCCTCATAATTGTATATTCTAGATTCTAATTCTTGCTTATTAAAAAATGGCACTCTTACTAATAATAGCAAACATACTAGTTTTTGTTGTTGTTGACATCAAGTCCTGGTCGACTCATAGCTACCTTTATAGGGTTTTCAATAACTGATTATTTCAGAAATGCTTCAGGAGTTGATTGCCATGTGGTGCTAGAGATCGAACTTGGGTCCTCAGAGAGTGCAAAGAAGCATTCTACCAACTGAGCTAAACCCCAAAAATATCAGTAGCAGAGTTAAGTTAGAATCTAGGTTTCCTCTTCAGCTGTTTCTTTAGATTTGTAAGAAATCTTATTTAGAGGTTAAGATACAATGGGCAAAGCCTTTAGAGGGCAGATTTTATATGTGAATACCTGGATGTTTGACAGCAAGAATTTTTTTTTTTTTTTTGAGACAAGTCCAGCCTGGCCTGGAACACACCATGTGGCCCAGGTTGGCCTTGAACTTGCAGCAATTCTCTCACCTCCGCCTCCTGAGAGCTAGAATTACAGTTATGCACCACCAGTGCAGCTGACAGTAGGAATTATTTTTAAACCCAGCATTTTACTCCTAAGATTTGCCACTAATCTGCTTTTGCAATGCCAGGCATATAACAACTTCTAGCGGACTCAGTTTTTGCCATCTGTGAAATAAGGATGTTGGAGCAAAGGAACTCCAAGGTCACTTCCAATTAAAATACTTGCATGCTTAGGGATTGTGAATATAGCACTTTGTTTATGTGAATAATTGCAAATTATCCTCATATGAATTATATGTGAAAACCATTAAAAAGAAAAAATTATCAGTCATGTTTCTCAGAATGTTCGGAATAATAGCCTAATATAAGACAGATCATGATAAAGGGGAAAGTAGCTTATGTGGGTTTTCTCTTTTGTTTTTAATTGTTATATAATTAGCATACAGTATAACGATTTCCATTATAGGATCATCATACAAGTGAATTGTGTATCTTGCTTGCACTTCTTCTCTCTCATTACCTCCCTCATGTTCCTCCTTCCCCCTCCTGCTAATCCCTTGACTCCTAGATACATCCCCTTGCACTTTCCAGACTTTCGTGTGTGTGTGTGTGTGTGTGTGTGTGTGTATTTCCCCTCTCCTTACAGGCTGAACTCAAGGCCTCCCACATATTCTGCAAGCGCTCTACCACTAAGCTGCACCTCCAGCCCATTTTTTATTTTACATTTTGAACCAGGGTCTCACTAAATGACACAGGTTGCCTCTGGCCTCAAACTTGTGGTCCCCCTGCCTCCACCTTCCAAGTTGCTGGATTACAGGCAAGTGCCACTATGCCTGGTGGTATATATATATTTTCATTTTAGGATAAATCTAGTTTATGTGTATGAGTGAGAATATGCAGTATCCATACTTCTGAGTCTGTCTTCTTTGGTTTCAAGTGATGATCTTCAGTTATATCCATTTTCCTGTGAATGATATGATTTCATTCTTCTTTTTTCTTGAATAGTATTCCATTGTGTATAGATACTACATTTTTAATCCTTTGATCTGCTGATGGACATCTGGACTCATTCCTTATCTTTGGAATTGTGAACATTGCTGCAATGAACATAAAAGTGAAGGTATCTTTGTGGTATGTTGACTTTGATTCCTTTGGGTATATGCCAAAGAAGTGATACACCTGGATCATAAGGGAGTTCTATTTTTAGTTTTCTTAGGAATCTCCACATTGATTTCCTTAATGGCTTTGACAGTTTACAGTTCCAGTAGCAATGTATAAAGGTTCCTTTAACCCCACATCCTCAGCAGGATTTGTTGTTTGTTTTGCTGATGTTGGCCATTCTGACAGGGGTGAGATGTAATCTCAGTGTAGTTTTGATTTGCATTTCCTTGATGGCTAAAAATGTTGAACTTTTTTTTTTCATATGTTCATTGGCCATTTGTATTTCCTCTTTTGAAAATCATCTGTTTAGTTCAATTGCCCATTTACTGATAGGATCAGTTGGGGGTTTTTGGTGTTTAATTTTTTGGGTTCTTTATATATCCTAGATATTAACACTGTCAGATGTATAGTTGGCAAAGATTTTTCTCCCATTCTTTGGGTTCACTCCCTACTATACTGATCATTTCCTTTATTCAAAACCTTTAAAATTTCATGTAGTCCCTTTTGCCAATTTCTGATACTATTTCCTGGGCTCCTGGAGTTCTTTTAAGAATGTATTTGTCTATGCCTATGTGTTGAAGCGTTTTCCTTACATTTTCTTTCAGTATTTTCAAAGTTTCCAGTTTTACATTTAAGATATTTGGTCCATTTTGAATTGGTTTTTGTATAAGGTGAGAGACAGGAGTCTACTTCATTCTTCTACATATGGTTATTCAGTTTTCCTGGCACCATTTATTGAAGAGGATGTCCTTTTTCCAATACATGTTTTTGGCTCCAACATTGAAAATCACATAACTGTCATTGTGTGGGTTTATTTGAGTCCTGTATTCTATTCCATTGATCTTCATGTCTGTTTTTGTGCCAGTACCAAGCTATTTTTGTTAGTATGTCCCTGTAATATAATTTGATGTTAGGGATTGTGTTGTTTCCTCATTGCTTTTTCTGCTCAGGATTGCTTTGGCTTTGGGTTGGGGGGGTGTCTTTCGTGTTTCTTGTTTTTCTAATTCTGTGAAATATGTCATTGGAATTTTGATGCAGATGGAATTGAACCTGTAGATTGCTTTTGGTAATATAGCCATTTTCACAATATTAATTCTTCTGATCCATGAGCAAGGGAGGTCTTTCCATCTTCTAATGTCTTCTTTGAATTCTTTCTTTAGTGTTTTGAAGTTTTCATTGTACAGATCTTTCACCTCCTTAATTAAATTTATTCCTAGATTTTTTGAGGCTATTGTGAATGAGATTATTTTCCTAATTTCTTGCTCACACTGTTCGTTGTTGGCATACAGAAATACTACTGATTTCTGAGTACTGATCCTACTGCTTTGCTGAAATTACTTATCAGATCTAGAAGTTTTCTAGTGGAGTCCTTAGGGCTCCTTTAAGTATAGGATCATGTCATCTGCAAATAGGAGTAATATGACTTCTTCCTTCCCTGTTTGTATCCATTTTCTTTATTTCTCTTGCCCTATTGCTGTGGCTCCAACTTCAATCACTATATTGAATAAGAGTGTAGAGACTGGGCATCCTTGTCCCATTCTTGATTTTAGACAAAATGCCTTCATTTTTTTCCCCATTTAGTACAAGATTGGCTGTAGATTTCTCATACATAGCCTTTATAACATTAAAGAATGTTCCTTCTGTTCCCAGTTTCTTTAGCCTTTTATCATGAAGGGATGTTGAACTTTATCAAAAGCCTTTTCTGCATCTACTTAGATAATTATGTGGTTTCTGTCTCTGAGTCTTTTTATGTGCTGAATTACATTTACTGATTTGCATATGTTGAAACAGCCTTGCATCTGTGCATTGAAATCTACTTGGTCATTGTGTATGATCTTTTTTATGTGTTGTGTATTCAGTTTTTAAGTATTTTATTGAGGGTTTTTGCATCTATGTTCATCACTGAAAATGTCCAATAGTTCTCTTTTTTGTTGTATCTTTATTAGGTTTTGGTATCAGGGTGATACTGGCCTCATAGAATGAGTCTGGGAGTATTCTTTCTCTATTTTGTGGAATAGTTTGAGGAGGATACATATTAATTCTTCTTTAAAGGTTTGGTAGAATTTCACCCTTCAGGACTTAGGTTTGTTGTTGTTGTTACATTCTTTATTACTGCTTCAATTTCCTTACTTGTTATAGGTCTGTTTAAATTATTTGTATATACTTGATTTAATTTTGGAAGGTAATATTTGTTAAGGAAATTATCCACTCTGCATTTTCCTTTTGGGGAGGGAGTACAAGTTCCCTAAGTAGTCTCTGATGATCCTCTCTATTTCATTGGTATTTTATTAATTTGGATCTTCTCTTTCTGTTAGTTTGGATAGGGTTTGCCAATCTTGTTTATCTTTTCAAAAAAATCAACTTTTCATTTTGTTGATTCTTTATAATATTCTTTTCATTTTCTTTTTCTTGATTTCTGCCCTGAGCTTAATTATTTTTTCCCATCTTTCAATCTATTGCTTTTGGATTTGACTTGTTTTTTAATGCCTTAAGGTGCATTATTAAGTTATTTATTTGGGCTTTCTCTTATTTTTTGTATAAGCACTCATAAACTATAAATTCTCTTCATAAAACTGTCTTTACTATACCCCAAAGGTTTGGGTAAGTAGTGTTTTCATTTTTGTTTGATTCTAGTAATTTTTTAATTTCCTCTCTGATTTCTTCAATGACCTACTAATGATTCCGAAGTCTGCTTTTCAATCTCCATGTATTTGCAACATTTCTGTAGTTTCTCTTGCTATCAATTTCTTGTTTTATTCAGTTGCAATCTGAAGGATAAAAGGGATAATTTCAATTTTACTGTATTTGCTAAGAATTGTTTTGTGATCTATAATGTGATTTATTTTAGAAAAAGTTTCATGTGTTGCTGAGAAGATGTATATCCTGCATCTGTTGGAAGAAATGTTCTGTAGATGTCGTTAAGTTCATTTGGTCTATGGTGTTGTTTAACTCTAAGGATTCCCTGAAGATTTTTTCTTTGGATGATCTGTCTATTGATGAGTAGAGTATGGAAATCACCAATTATTATTATATCTATACCTATCTGTTCCTTTATAGCCAGTAGAATTTGTTTTATGAATTTACATGTATGATTGGTGCATAAATATTTACAATTGTTATGTCTTCTTGATTGAATGCTTCCCTTGTTCATATGTAATGACCTTGCTTGTTTGTTCTGATATATTTTGGGCTGAAGTCTACTTTATCAGATATCAGTATAGCAACCCTTGCCAGTTTTTTTGTTTGGTTGCTTTTTGGGGGGAGGTTTTTGGCTTCCCCATGCTTAGTAAATCATTTTCCATCCTTTCATTTTCAGTTTGTACATATCTTTTCCAGTGATATGTGTTTCTTGAATGCAACAAACAGTTCGGTCTGGTTTTTTAATCCAGTCAGCTAGTCTGAGTCTTTTAAGTGGAGTATTAAGATCATTTATGTTTATAGTTATTGGTGTTTTCTTTTTCTTTTTCTTTTCTTTTCTTTTTTTTTTTTTGGTTATTTTTATAGCTGGCTTGATTGTTCTTTTCTTTCTCTCATGGTCATATTAGGGGCTTGGTGGTTTACTAAGCTGGACACATTTCCCTTATAGCTGTAATTTGTTCATGTATTCTTCTCATAGCATTTATTCTTTCCTGGGTTCTTGATTTTATGTCTATATTTCTTTTTCCGTTGTGCGTGTGATTTCTTTAAGTATTTTCTGCAATGCTGACTTAGTGGTCATGTATTGACTAAGTTTGTGCTTGTATTGGACTGTTTTTATTTCTCCACCAAATTTAAAGGATAGCTTTGCTATATATAGTAATCTTTGTTAGAAATTTTTAACTTGCAGGGCTTGAATTACATCATCCCATGATTTCCTATCTTTAAGAGTGGCTTCTGGGAGATCTGATGTTATTCTGATGGGTTTGCCTTTGTACATGAGTTGGTGTTTTCTCTTGTAGCTTTTAGAATTGTTTTTTGCTATCTAGTTTTAGCATTTTAACTGCAATGTATTATAGATAGGAACTTTTCTGGTCATGTCTGTTTGGGGTTCTAAATACCACTGGTGTTTGGGTGTCCATTTCTTCCCCTAGCTTTGGGAATATTTGTTATTATTTCATTGAGTAAGCTTTCTATACCTATAGGTGTAGACTTAGCTCCTTCTTCTATGCTATGGATTCTTAGGTTTGATCTTTTAATCATGTCCCAGATTTCTTGGAAGTTGTGGCTGTGTTATCTTCTTCCCTTATTTTTTTCTGTGTTGGTGTCTAAGTGAAGTAATTCTTCAACCTTGTCCTCCATCCCTGAAATTCTTCTGCTTGATCTATTCTGCTGGAGTTACTTTTCACTGTGTTTTTTATTTGGTTTATTGTGTTTTTTTCATTTCCAGAATTACTGTTTGGTTTGTTTTCAAGATCTCAATTTCCTTGGTGAAGTTTTCTTCCATTTTTGTTACTTCTCTATCTAGTACTTCAATTCATTTCCTCATTTCATTCATTTGCTTGTTTGTATTCTCTTTGAGGTATTTATCATTTTTATAAGTAGGCTTTTGAATTCTTTGGCATATCCAGTGTCTCAGCATCTTTGGCTTTAGTTAATGTATAGTTATGCTCTTTTGGAGGAGTCATGTTGTCCTGCTTTTTCATATTTCTTGAATTTATATTTTGGCATTTCCTCATCTGTTGGGATGGGTTGTCTTTTCCTATTTTAAGTGGTGGTCTTCTTAGTGTGCCATCTTCTATTAAGGGCTTAACTTCCAGTCTTGCTCCAAAAAGGCAGTGTAAACTATTATTACAGCAATAACTCCAACTAAAACTAGATTTATAAATACAACTGGACTGAACTGAAGCCAGCTTTTGCTTGACCAGTTACCTTAGGAAAGGATATGATATGGATGGTACAGAATGAACTATGAGTTTGAAAGTTAATTATAGTAAAAGTAGAAGCAATTGATATAGGAAATCAAGAAACCAGTCAAGAGGAGAAGGAAAAGAAAGAAACAGTACTGAGTAGAAGCAAAGGAAAAGACTAGGTAGAAGGGAGAATGTTAGGAATTGTGTCAAGGAGGAACAGGTAATAACATAGATTCAGTTGCTCAGTGGGAAAAAAAACATATAGACAATTATATACACATAACCACTGATCTAAAAAAATACAAACATTTAGGATTTAACAAATAAGCTTGAGTAGGACTAGCACTAAAAATGTAATTAGAAGATGGCAAGGAGAAGATAAAGGGAAAAGGAGGAGATAAAAACCAACAACATCAAAAGACCAAAAGCAGAAATGAAAAAACAAATAAAACAATAAAAAATAAAAAAAAAAAAACCAAAACCAAATACCAAAAGAAGCATCACAAACAAAAAAAATTGTGACAACCTCTTTGTGGTTTCTATAGTATTGGGGTGTGGGAGAGGGAATGTGTAGTCAGTTTGAAGAACTCTATGATAATTAGGGGAGGCCAATAAAGCACTGAAAAATGAAATGTACTAGTGCGCTGGACTCTATTTCCAGATTCTGCACGTTTGCAGATATTCTATGGAATGGAGTAGGGCTTGGGGATTTGAGTGTTTTGTTTAGTTTTAGAGTCAGTTCTCATGGCCTCGTCACTGTGTATTGTACAGGTGACAGGTAGTTCCTATGGTATGAGTGAGGCTTTGGGAGGCCAAGTGTTTCCAGGATCTGTGTATCAGTGTGACAGACCACAGCCAACACTCCCACAAGAGGACCTGCCAATATGCTACTTATTCACCAATTTTGCAGTCTTAGCAGTTGGCCACACCTTGTCCCATAAACTTTTCAGCAAATTTGTTCTGACTTCCCTCTCTCTGTGTAGTTGATTCATTAATTGCAGTTTTCTTTGTAGTCTGTGCATACCAGCTACCCAGACCTTTTGAGCACCTAGGCTACATAATTTACTAGTTATCATATTCTTTGTTACCTGTGCAGATCAGCTACTGTATTCCTTGTCATCTGTACACACTAGCTATCTAGAACTTTTGGCAACTCTCATGAGTGTCTCCTGGTACCTGGTATTTTGTCACTCTGCTCTCCAAATTCTAATCTCTCTGATATTAGCCCCTTCTCCCCTCAGTAGTTCCGCTTCAGGCAGTAGAGCCCCTTGGGTGGAGTCACTTAGTTGTATTGTTCCAAGTATAGGATGTCGGTATACAGAAATCAATTTTTCCCTCTCCTTTGCACCCCTTTCATTCTGGGGGACCACTCTTGTCTCAGATCCACCAGTGGTATTTAAGGCTTGTGAGAGCTTTAGGGTAGTCCTGTGTCTAGAATTTCTAGGCACTTTCCACCTGGATGGAGCGAGGTGCTTACACTGAGGAAGAGGAGGAATTCACCTCCCCTCTTAGAAGAGTGTGTAGGGGAGTTTTCTTAATTTCTGCTACCTGATCTTTGTTGTTCTGCATGGGTTCAGCTGTGGTAACCATTATTGTATTTTCTGATGCAGTTTCTTTCTCTTCTGGGCTTGTTGTTGTTGTTGTTGTTGTTAGGTGCCCTCGACTCGTGTCCGAATCATAGCGACCCTTATAGAGTTTTCAATGGCTGATTGTTTCGGGATTGCTTTGGGAATGGATTGCCACATCCTTCTCCCATTTTGGTGGTGCTGGGAATCGAACTCGGGAGCTCAGAGACCGCAGAGTGGCGCTCTACCAACTGAGCTAAATCCCAGCTCCTTCTGGGATTAGAGTTTCTCATTTGTTGCCCAGGCATTTTTCATTCAGTCACACAGAGACTACTTCTAATCCACCCTCTTCCCAGAAGCCCCATAGGTTTTCAAGACATGTTGTTGTTGTTAGGTGCTTTCCAGTCTGATCTAATTTATAGCGACCCTATGTACAAAAGAATATGAGACTTTCCAACATTGTGCCATACTTGGCATTATGTCAGTGCTTCTCTGCTATATAGTGTTTTCGATGGCTGGTTGTTTTGGGAGTGAGCTGCTGGGTCCTTCTCCCAAGACTATTACAACAGGTATTCCCAGGTGGTCTCCCATCCAAGGACTAATCAGGCCCGACCCTGCTTAGCTTCTGAGATCAGATGGGATCAGACGCCCAGGTAGTATGGCTGTAGACTTTCAATATATACTAGATGCTTAATAAAATACAGGTTTCTTTTCCCTTATCATCAGTGCCACACATCAAAACAATGATTTCTGCCAAGTTTTACTTCTAGAAATTACTCATTCTGGACCTCTAATAAGAGCTAGTATTTAACTCTTCTTAATCCTGGCAAATATATTTCTGGCACCCCTATATCAAGCCTTAAATGCTTCTTTATTCATTTTTCCCAATGAATCCCCACAATGTCACAATTATATCTATCCTGAGCCCTAAATGTCAGTACTACTATCATGCATACAAGAAAAGATGCTAAGGAATAGAGACAAGAAAGAAGAGGCTAGTGACAACGTATGCTCAGGTAGAGGACAGGTAGTATTACTTCCCACTCCCAGATTCTAAAAAGGAGTCAGATGTTGAATGAACTACTATTAACTTAAAGTGCTGCCTACTTCAGTTGAAACAAAGAATATCTCACTTTATGTAAAGTGCTCCCTAATGAAAGAACTCACTTATGATGGGGGACAGAGAATCTTACTAAGCTTTATTCTTATGGCTTTTATCTAAATAACTCTGCTTCCAGCTGTGAAACTGTCTGATGTTTTTGAAGCTCCCAAGGAGCCTCTACTAGTATCCATGGTTACCACTTCACAACAGTACCAAAAAAAAAAAAAAGGAGGAGGAAATTAACAGTTTGAGGAGGAAAACAGATTTTTTTGAATTTCATCAACTGAAGCTAAGGGTAATAAGACAAGGTGATGGCTGGGCAAGGGGCTTCAAGACAGTGATTTCTCTACAGCACCATTATAGTTCTTGATTTCAGCCTTACAGATATAGAACCTCAGTGGACCACTTTGCCTCAAATGCTAATGTAGTCTCTTATGATGGACAATATCTAATGAACCTAACCAATATCCTGGTCAGGAGAGTAATGAATTTGCTTTCCAACACAGACACTTAGCAAAAACATATTAAGAGCACAAGGTTGCTTAGTAAGTCCTGTACAAGCCTGAGCTCAAGATGGTACCTGTGGGTTTTAATAGAAAGCTGCTCAAGTCATTCTTCTCAATAATTTGTTTTTCAAAAGTTTTCATTAAACATTCCTTTTTTCAAACAAATGAGCAATCTTTTGAGTTATTAAATGATCACTCATTTGGTATTTGAGAACCTATCATCCTTCAGGTACTGTTTAAAACATGGGATGTACAACTGTAATGGTTTAACTATAAAATTCATGTTTGAATGCTTCGTCTCCAGCTGGTGGCACTGTTTTGGGAGCTGGCAGAGTGTTGCTCTGCACTCTCTGAGGCCCTGGATTTGATCTTCAGCACAGCAAAAATGGGAGAACATGGCAGCACTCTCTGGAAAAAATCAGCCACTGCAAACAATGTAAGGGTCACTGAGTCAGACATGACTCAATGGCACCTAACAATAATATCAGTGATGAAACTTTGGGAGGTGGGACTTGGCTGGAAGAAGTAAATCACTGAGGGTAGACCTTTGAAAGTAACCTTGTCCCTTGCTTCAGCTTGATGGTCTCATATCCTATCCACTGTGATGTGAAGAGCCTCTTCCATGGGCTCCCTGCCAGCTACTGGGCTATCTTCCCAACACTTTGGGTTGAATCTCTGAAACCCTAGGCTAAAATAAATCTTTCCTCCTGTAAGTTGTTTCTGTTGGGTATTTTGGACACAGGATGCCAAAGCTAACTAACACAATCACAATAAAGAAAATATACAAAAGTCATGCCTTTACGGAGCTTACAATCTAGTGGAAAAGAAAGATAGTATTAAGTATACATCTGCAAATCATGTTAATGTGCTATGAAGAAAATAAAAAGGTATTTACTGGGATATCAAGAAAAGCATCTTTAATATATAAAAGCATCTAGCCAGGTGCCATGAAGCATGTCTGTAATCCCACCTACTCAGGAGGCTGAGGCAGGAAGATCATCAAGTTTGAGGTCAGATGTAGCCTGTGCAACTTAGGGAGACGTTGTCTCAAAATTTAATAAGAGGGGTGTTGTGGTTCAGCTTAGTAGTAGAGAACTTACTTAGCATGCATGAGGCCTGGGTTCAATCCCCCGGCACAAGAAAAAAAAAAATCTAATACTGATGCTGGGTAACGGATACACAGGGAATCATCATATTCTCTTTGGTATATGTTCAGGAATCCTCAAAATAAAAGTTTAAAACTAAAGGAAATAAGAAGAGACCTAGAGGAAAAGTATGTGGTAAATAAGCAAAGCATGGAAGGGAAGAGTAGACCCATCAACTCAGAGCTGTGGAACTCCTAATTCCAAGTTGCATTTGTGTAGAAGAAACATAAAAAGTACATTGAAGGCTGGAGGAAATGAGTAACAACAGAAAATACCCAAAAAATGTAATAGTATAGAGATATTAATTCTCTCCCAAACAAATTTTTAACACAAAGCAACCTAATTAAAATCCTTTGTACATTTAATTTTAACTTAATGAATATATTTGAGAGTTGATCTGTAAGAATACCAAAGAATAAAGAAGACAAAGATTTTTGAAAGACTAATAAAAGAATACTTTCAAGCCACAATAACATTAAAACATATGATAATTATGTA